>SEMN01000401.1:0-230000 GCA_005408345.1 Macquaria australasica | reverse complement strand
GTCTGAGTCTTTGAATTGGCTGTTTGTTGAACACATGGCTTTTTGTCTTAGGTAGAGGGCTACATCTATCAGTGGAACAAAAGACTGGGACAGCGGCCACATTCAGAGCATTGCTTCTTGTTTCTTGTTAAGTTACATGTGGCTCCAGGAAAACAATACTGGTTTGGCTCACATAGTTAACTGTTGTAATCTTGGAAATCAGTTGTATGTCAGCAAAGCGGAGCGATAATTTTTTAGAATTCCCTGTAGCAGTTTTTTGTCCACAAGGCCTAAATCAGTAGTATCTGAGTTGAGATTCTTTGGGTGTATGATGAAGCTCATGTTCGGTGTAGTTTGGACAAACTGGTGCATCTTGTCCACTTTGTGACTGTGGTGAGAACACAACACAGACCATATCAAGGTTACGAGATATATGTGATACAAATTTAAAGCTAACCTAAACTGATTTTCCTGATTCCTTTGCTGATCATGGTAACCATTTTCAACATCATGTTTCAGTAAGGAGTCAGGATGCAGCATTTCCTTCCTATTTTTCTAGGTGTCCATTGTTATTTCATTAAGTCTCGGCTAATGCCCATCAAACATTGTCTGTGAGATTTGTGAGCTCTGCATGACCACCGGAGAAGATAAAGCCTTCAAGCACAGTTACTGGAAGTGCGTCATGACTTGTTTGTCAAAAGCCAGTGTGAAACCAAAGCAGTTTGTATTTTGTTTTTTGGCGTGGACAAGGGAAGTAACACAGCCTATAGGATTGAAATGGTTTGCGTATCGAATGTAATTGTATTTTTTGTGGTATCAGTTTTACTTTGTCATATCTAACTTATTGTACCAAATGTGGTACACAACGTAACACTCTCTGCTGTCTTGCTCTTGCTTCACTTCACCTCTGTGACCAGTAGATGCTCCTAGCCTGTGCTGTGATGAGATTTCTAAGACGTCTTTGATCTTATACACAAACACGTTCACACAGAGTTGCTCAACTGCACACAGAAACGTATGTTAACGCTTTGACAACAACATCAGGGGTTTTGATGACATAGGAGTGTGCTGGAGCGAAGCCAGAAGCTTAACATGGACCAAGTCTGTTAGATAGCTTTCTCTTTGATCACTGGGCTTCATGCGGTGCCTTTATGGCTGGACCTCAGGGCTGAAACACTGGACCGCCCACAGAATGTTTGGCAGGAGAGATGTGAGGCCAGTTGAGCTAGATAAGACACTGTGAAGGTTCACTAGAGTAGCCTATTAGTCTACATGGTTTTCATTTCATTTTTTCTGATCTGAGAGGAAAACATATTTTCTTCCTTTCCCATCCCATTTCTCCTTTGAGCAATCCTTGTGATTTTCAACACCTCTCTTTGCCCTTGTTGTTTACATCTTGTTTGTATCTGTAAGTGCTACAGGTTGGCAACTTTGGGGGGGGTTTAATGAAGTAAATAAGGAGCCATCTGTTGGTTTTTAAATCATATAAGGGAATGCCATCTTTTTATTTCCACTACCTAACTTTGCTTGATTGGTGTAAGCCAACGTTCTTCACCCCGTTATGTCACCAACACATGCTTTGTGTGTTTGGCTACATTGAGTGTGTTTATATGCACACTGGTATCCCAGTTTTGATCTTATTTGGGACATGATGTTTACATAGAACATGAGAAATCTGGTTATTCATATTCCTGTATACATGATTCTAACAGAATCCAGGTTTCTGTAACCAGGATATGACGTTTAAATCAAACACCCGATCGTAATCAGGATACTTGTCTGCATGTAAACACACTCATTGATGCTTTATGTTAATATGTGAATTTCCATGTGGGAAGCATGTGGGCATCCATGTTTATGGGTGTATTCATGCACAATGTGTTTATGCAGGCATGTTATTTTGTGGGTTGGTTAACATGTATGCGATATGCTGAGAACCTCATACTGGTGTCTTGTTTAGTGTGCATCTCTTTTTGTGTTGTTTGATGTAGTGTTTGTGTTTGTTTCTGATGTTGAAGCTTCTCCGTCACACCTGATCGATTGAAAGTTGAACAACATAAAGAAAAAGGGATCTACTTAATCACATGATACACAGGGATTATTTAATTAAACGCCTTTAATTGGAGCCAGTATCTTGTCAGCAGTGAGCCCTCTTTGTTGGAGGGACAAAGACCTCTTACTAAGAAACACGTTCAGGGACAGAGCCCACTATCTGTGTTTTCTCCAAGGCCATATAGAATAAAGACTCCACAGTTACCACACCAATTTGTGAATTGCACTTTCCACTTCACTCCATTCATCATCAGCGGTCTCTTGGCTATTGATTATATGGTAAGATGGATGGGCAAGCAGATCATGTGGCTCACTGGTATATCAAGCTGCTTAGGCCAATCAGAAAGTCTGATCAGTTATGACCTTGGTTACTCAGTCCAAAAACACATCAGTCTGACTTTCTGTATTCATATACATACATATTAGGTTGTGAGTGTGTTTGCCAAGGTTAGCCCATCCTTTTAAGTCCAGATAGAAACAGAAATGAGAGACCATGGATACATATTTATAAGGATCTAGGAGGTGTTAACACTGCATCATAAAACAGATTTCATGTTTTTTGGGGTGATAAAGAGTAGGTATGACGTTCAAGGTTAGAAAATGCGTAAATCTTTCTCAGTTAAAATCCCCTCAAAAATGAATGAAGGGACGACTTCAAACTTCATTGCTGTCACTAGAACTTTAGACCCTGAATATTAATCTAACGCTGTTGCTTTTGTCAGTCAGTCGACAACAATGTGAAAAATTGTCTTTGGCTTCACTACTGACGATTGACACATTTGAAGACAGATACCAACAAACATGACTTTAAAAGACTTAAAAAAAACAAAAACTTGATGCCGTTAAAAAAAAGGTGTAGGTGAATTGACTATGACTTAAAGAAATAGACATTTTGTGAAATAAAACGGGGGGGAAGCAGCTTGTTTCATCCCCTATGAAACAGCAACTTGATGTTTTTACACTTTGGTTTTTGTGCAGATTAAACAAAAGAGATAAAACATGTTAATTAGTGAGCTTTAGAAGTGCTGATAGGAGGGTTGTGTTACCATTGGACAGAGCCAGCATGGCCATTTTGATGGTAGTGAAGATGAAAATTGTGCCAATGAAGATGGCAATAATGAATTTTAGCCTGTACTGTTTTAACTTCATCTGTTTGTTTTATGCCATTTTTACCTGGACAAAATTTCCCCATATAATGAAGTTCAGCTCATTGTCGGGCCATGTTCCTTTCAGCATTTTCTGGTTTGGTTTAACTTTCACATTGCATAACTGATAGAACTTTTTTAAACATCTCAGGGAGTCTGGACAAATGTTTGTTAACGAGTTTTAGCCAGGCGTGGGTGTGTGGGTGGTCTGTGTTCTGTTGTGAAGAATGCCTTCTGTGGGTTTCTCACAGGGCCAGTGTAGCAGCAGTGACTGATGCTGGCCTCCCAGTATTTACTGAGAGCAGAGACATACAGCCCACTCGCACAGAACCAGATACATCAGCATGACACTAATACCACATTCCCTGTTAAGATATGTGTGTGCGTATGTGCATGCACCTGCGTGTGCGTGCCATCCATACCAAAAACTCTTTGTATCAGTGTGCTGTGGCAGTCTTTATCCAGACTAATTGGGTTCTTGCAGCAGCTCAGCTCATTTTTGTGCCAGACTGCTCTCTAAGACATGAACTGTCTTCACCCCTCACTCTTGCCCCCTCTTATCATGTCAGCCTCCCCCTCAACCCCTCGCCTTGAATCTTCTCTTGGCCAAGATGAGGGTCCTTAAAAGTATTTGGAAAGGCTTCAATGCTTGAGTGACCTGAGCTTAGCCTAGAAGAGGAGAGCTAAAATGGAAGGTAAAAGAAGTGAAGAGCAGGTGGCAAAGTGAAAAGATTAAAGAGATGGAAGATTTGAAATCTTTTGGAAGGTTTGGAACGGTATGCAAGAAAGGACATCAACATATACTAGGGGTGTCACTTTTTAAGTAAGTAATTAAAGTTTATTTAGTATAGCACCTTTCACAGAGCAAGGTCACGAAGTGCTTCACAAGAGTAAGTAAAGTAAAATTGTTAAAGACCATAAAAACAGTAAAAATAAACAAACAATAAAACATAAGCAACAACAGACCTTAAAAACACAATTACAAACACTAGACAGCACGAGGCGAGACAAAGGCCAAAATAATTTAGTCAAAATTTGCTTAAAATTCACCATCAGCTTGATCTATTGCATGCCCTATTGACCTCATCAGTATCAGTAAACTAAGCTTATAAATGAAAATGATGGAGGACACTGGCGAGTAAAGCCACACTGATTGGATAATCAAGACACCTAAGCATCTGAGAAGCAGTGTGAAGTGTTTTGTTTTCTACACTGTAGATGGCAAAAATTACCAGCAAAGATAAGGCTGTTTACCAGCTGCCTTATTCTACAGTGACAACAAATCGCAAGACTCACCTGCTAGCTTGTCACCCAAGTTGAAGCAGAAAATGCACCAGAAATGAGTAGAGCAACGTCAGCTGTACAACCTCGTCAGACGGCCTACTTTTACCCACACTTATCCCCAGGACCCTTGCCAGAAGCTTGTAAAAATAAGGCTGTATGGGTTGCATTCAAATGAATCTGAACTAACTAGAAGTTAGTTTGAATTTGTTCAAACTTGACTTTTTGAAAAAGTGACAGCCCTGAAATACACGCAGATGATGTTTTTAAAGAAGTGTTAAAAGACTGATATTGGACCTCACAAAAAAATGTGCGATTCTTTGATATTTTTTTATTTCAAAATTGTTTGTTGGTGAGAACAAAACTAGTGCTGTGGTTGGGTATTAGATAGTGCAAGACATAAAATATTTCAGGCCATTACGTTTGGCCTACTAGAAAAACACAGTTCACAGAAACTTTTTGGATTGCTACAACACACCTGGCCTTGACGCTTGAATACCCGCAGATGTTGGGTTGTTATCCATTCATCACTCTCCAATGGCACTTCAGCCTCCAATTATGGATCTAATGTGCTCATCCATTTCAGTTGTCTGGGAACTATGTTTCCTCTCCTATCTCTCTAACAAGGCCTGATAGCAGACAGACATTCTTTGGTTTGTTGTTTTAAATCTACAGTAATAGGAAGAAGAATATTTTTTTTGTAATAGTTGTTGGGTTACAGTATAGTATGTGAGCTCAAATTGAATTCACCAACATTTCAACATGGGTATGAACACATTAGCCATTTGCATGTCTCTTTATTCAGATGTTTTTTTCTTCTTCTTCAATTTATCTAATTTTAAGATGGAAATCAGGAGCACATGCATGGTCTCTGATAATCTCTTTCACTTGCTCACTCACAGAACGCACAAATATGCACACGCACACAGCACGTGGGGCAGGATAGATAAAAGGCTCAGGTGCTCGGCAGGTGGACGGAAGTGTATGTGCTGTTGTGCATACAAAAGCCTCCCTCTGTAGAGACGGCCAGCGTGTTTCATCCAGTCTACAGAGAATGAGTGTGGGTTTGTGTGTGTGTGCATGTTGGGAAATCAGTACATGCCCCAGTGGTTCTGACAGCTCTCTTCACAGTGCTTTCCCATACCAAAGCCAAACTGTCTATCATCCTCCTCCATCAGCCCCTCCTCTGTCCTTTACTGTCCAACTCGGTCTGCTTGCCTTCTATCCAAACACCACTTTGGTTCACAGAACAAACCTGCAATTTTGCTTCATGATCTCCTCACACATCAACCATAGTCCTGTGAGCGTTGTAGCTGCCACTGCTTTTGTCTTGGATGTGTGTTTCTTGTTTTCCAGCAGAAACAGTAGGGTGCTTTCTTTCTAGCAGGAATCTGTTGATTGGTGTGGTGGAGGCTGAAGACTCCCCTCAGCTCCCTCCAACGCTTCATTCAGTCTTTGGTTGCTTTTGGTGCAGCTCCACTCCTTTAGAACAGTGGATGGAAATGAAAGAGATGAAACAAGGCACTGGGGGTATTCTTTCATTGCACCTTGCATGCTTAGAGAATATATTTGACTACAGGGAGTTTTTGTGGTTAACTGTGGTTTGGAGCTGATTTTTATTTTGTTTGTTTATAGTTGTTGTGGTGCAGCGATTAGGCGTGGTTCTTCTTAACCTGAAGACTTCATTGCTATTCTCTCTTGTTTTGACAGAAGTGTTTAGAGTGAAGAGGTTTTGTTTTCTGGCCTCCTTCCTGGGGTGTACAGTTGTTCTTCTGAATGTTGCGGAAGTGTTGATGGCACACGACGGCAGGGAACGGCCCAGGGAGATGAGGTGATGCGGCCACTTAGGGATCATTGAGGAGGTAATTATTCGAGAAGAGGACCACACCACACATGTTTTTGATACTGTGTACTCTGACCATATGTATTGGCTCACTAATAGCAAAGACCGTGTCAACACAATTCGCTGTGTACCTGGAAAAAGTCGTCTTCTTGGTGTTCTCAGCTTTTGTTTTGTGCAAACAAAGCTTGTGCCTCAGACCCTTCCTCTCATCTGTGCAGTGTGAAATGAAGGGAAAAAGGGGAGGAGAGGAGGAAAGAAGAGAGAGCTGTAATACAAGAGTGAAGAGCCCCAGCCTTATAAAAGCCAGCCATCCATATAATTAGCTGATGCTCTCCTCTTGTCAAACTGAGAGTCTTCACAACTTAACATTTAATAACCAACCATAGTTACTCAGTCCAACTGACGGAAAGTAATTTCATTTGTTTGTATTAAAACTATATCTGAAGATATAGCTCAGAAAAATATTTTTATGATCTGTGTCAGGGTTGAAAAATAATAAAGGCTTAATTCAGCTGAATTCATTCTTATTTCATAATGGATTGACACTTCTTGATTATTACAAAAAGTCCTGCCAGTGTCTTATAATTTTAGACATTTTTACAAAGCTATTTTCTCAGTCTGTCACAGCAATTTGGACGTAGTAACAGTCCTCCTTTAGGTCAAGGAGTTGCCAGATAAATGGAAAAAAGTAGCCACTGTACTGTCAGTTGTAAGACAAATTGGTCCTGTGGAGATACATTAATGTGAGTGTAAGTCATTATGGATCTATTTTATAGATCATGTATAATAAACAAGTTGTTCTCATTTGTTTTTAGGCCTGACCTGGAAGACACCACTCACAGATCGTGTCCTTAACACTCTTGAGACCTTGTCTTTAGCTCATTAATTCAAGCCCTCAATCTTGTCTGGATCCCCTTTGCTGCACTTGGCCCTCTTTCAGTAACTGCATTTGAGAGGCAAACTCTTGAAGTCAAAGTCACTGCTTGCTTTCTAACAACTCACTTCTGTCAACTTGTAAGATGCTTGCAAGATGATATCCCCTCGCAGAATATTGCTTCCCATTCAGCTGACTTAGATTTTCTCCACTGTTTCTTTTCTCTGCAATGGTCTGCTCTTCAAGCAGTAATTGAACAAACAAGACTTTTGTTTGTCTCATATTCCCTGTGTGGGCCTGGTGAATCAAGCAGAATGAAATAAAGTATGAATGAAACAAATATTTGGTCTAAATTCCTCTCCAGCTTTGCCATATCCTTTTCAGCATTCATTTGATAACTAACTCGTTTTGGACTTTTTCAGGTTTAAGCCTGTTGTAGTTTGTGGTTTGGCCTAAATGTTTAGGCCAACTGCTCAAATGAAGCAAAATATTTTCTGGCAGTAGTTCACTTACAAACACTGAGTTGTTCAATGTTAGGTGTTTGCCAGCTGCAGTTGCAACACTTTTCTTGAATTTGCTGCAGAATGAACACATTCTACACTCCCTGATGAAAACACTTAAAAGCATGGAGCTTAGGTAATGTTCTTCCCAGCAGCCAGTGCCATCTGTCTTTCAAGTCTTTACAAAGGCACAAACAGACTGCTTTGGGTGTTCAAATAATTTATTTACCTGTCTCCGTTTGACTGCAGTAACTTTAGTGTACTTAATTGGGTAATTTGTTTATTTGCAAGCAGGGGAAAGTAGATGATTAATACAATGAACTTCATCATTAGAGCAGAGGGCCTCTCCCCTTCTCTCACTTAAAATGTTTTTTTTTTTTTTTTTTTTTTACAGAGTTGAGAGAGGGAATAGGTCAGGAATGGAAGGAAAGGAGGATAGTGGGAGTTATGTTAACAATAGCAGCTTGTATCTAACAGTAGATACAGATTTGAAAATGTTTTGTAGTTAAGAGAATTCATAATGTGTTGACCTTCAGTCAACAGTTCAACCTGCTCTTTGTTGGATGGAAATCAGCACACAGGGACTTACCAAAGAGTCTTTTGCCTCCAGTACAATTTATCATCGGTTTGGCTGACAAAACCTTGGTACATCTGCAGAAAGTATCCAGCTGTATGAAAGCATATGGCTAAAATGCTGCCAGATGGTATATTTTAGGACTCTGGGTACAATAGGTTTTTTTGTTTTTTTTTTGTTTAAAAGGTGAAATGTACAAAAAAATCTGTTTTGTCTTGATTCTTTACTGTGATGTACACTTGAATAAATACCCTTCACAAGTTTTATTCAACTTTTATTAAAATTATTCTTTTGTACTATAGCTTTGATTTTGATTGAAATAGTTACAAGATCTGTCTCCCTGCAACACTTTGCAATGGATGACCTATTTGAAGAGGCCAAAAGCTTGAAATCTACTATGTTTCCATGAATAAAAGTGATTCATTTTAATGGATAGAAATGATAAATTTCAGTTTGGCTGCATATCCCATGTGTTAATCTACAGGTGCAGCCAGTAAATCTGTCCCTCTGTGACTCTGCTTGTCTTGAAAGACTGATCTGATTATTAGAGACTGTGTGAGATCCACGAAACTATCGTCCAGAAGGAAAGGAGAACTGTTAAGTACAGTATATAGTGTGTATATATACCGGCTTAGACTGGGATAGGAGACAGGGAGGGAGCTTTGGATAGTGAAAGAGACAGAGATGTAGGTGGAGAAAGGGAGGGGAAGCTCTCAAGGGTCCTAACCTCTGATAGTCTTTACTGGAAAGAAGGAGGATTTTAAATGGAAAGTAAAAGTTGGAAAGTCATTACTGTTAATCTACTGTGCTTGAGTTTTGGAAATGTATCATGAGTCTGAAATACTATTTTGTGTGATGTGGAATGGAAAGACAAATAAATGGCTTTGTGTGTTACTTGCCATACAGTAATGGTCCTTCTGTGGACCTATGATGCATCATGATTAGGAAATTACTTTGCTGATGCACCATATTTCACAGTGTGTATATCAAATTGTTTCACGTTTTTATGCTCAGCTTTAAAATGATATGGTTTTAACATAATTAGGGTGAAGTAAAAGCCTCATCATTTATGTGCACCACAATGAAAATATATTATCTGTAATGTATTTCTTCTCACACTAGCTTTTTTCTCCAGAGTCATGTTTTGTTGAGGTTAAGGGACACATTTCTTCTAGACCTTCCTGGTGTTGATGTGTGTCTTGCCTTGATTTACAATTCCTTTGATGGCCAGAAAGGTGTCCAATACCTCAAGTGCTGCATAAATAAAATGTCTGCCTGGGCCAAAGGAGCTGATGAATTTATAAACTGTCAGCTTCTCCTTTGTCCATGTCTGCACACAGATATACATATCCATGTTTCTCAGTGCTCAGTGTCTCTATCATATTCCTCCCTTTTGATTGTGAGGGTGAAACAGAGACTTACTGTGATGCACGACATGTTCTCTCAATCCTTGTTTTTTTTCATTGTTTTTTTTTATACTGTATCATTCATCCTCTCTTTACTCACCCTGCATTGAGATGTCTCTGTGTTTCTTGTCAGATCCATTATAAACCTGTATTATGGGGCTAATAAAGCTGAAAGCATACTGTATCTGAGCCAGCACCACAGACAAACACTTGCATACAAAAAGCTTTATGACTGAAAACTCCATGTATTAACCTTGGGGACTCATCTGCCTGGCTGGAAACCTTTTAAAGAGAAATGTGCAATTGTTTTCTACTTCAGGAGGCCCCCTCTCTTTAGCTGTCCAATTATCTCCCATTTGAATATCTTTACTCTATTGTAGTTTAGTGCAAGAGGCAGGATTTTGGGAACATAAATGAACATGACTTATCTGTGTCACATTAGAATTAAAGTATTGCCAAGTAAAGATTGAAGTCTTTTTGAATCACAGAAGGTTGCCTCATTCAACATTACTTTATTATTGTGTACAGCACAGTGCGCAAGACACTTTTATGGAAAAACACAGCAAATGTAATCAGTAGTTAATGTCCATTATTTAGGCTGTCATGTACTAAAAGTGATCACAGGATGAGATGTATCAGGATATGGGTGTCTTCCCACCTCTGCAAAATAATTTTCTATGAGGAACCCTGCTAATGGATCTTCCTGCTGCCAACATAATCAACAAGAGTTAATATTGCCCCCAGTTTTCCCCCTTATCATTCTCAATGAATGTGTAAAATAGAGAAATAAAATGGCATAATCATCTTTTTTAAAACCCCTAGTTTCTGCTATAAAATTGTGTTTCCATTGCTCAGGGAGAGGAACTGGCTTGTTAACTGCCTGTAAGTGATTGAGGCAAGGACTGAGAATTATTGATTAGGCTCTTTTGCAGAAAAGCCCTTGCAGCTCTCACAGTAAATATTTGTTTGACTTCCTCTCTCCAGCCCTGAGGTTGGAGAACAATGCAGACAGCATATGCTGAATTATACTTTGGAAAAGCAAACATTTAACACTGAGTCTCCCCCCTGCCTATACTCGTAAATAAAGAGACCAAGTAGAACTGCTGATCCATCCGTTCCATCTATCGTTGTCTGCCAGGGCCGAGGTGTAGCTATACGTTTGACTTATTTTTCTTAACTCATGATGAGTCATGTCACAAACTGATACCCCTGCAGTTTAAAGGATCCTATCGATGGCACGTCTCATTTCTCATGAATTTCAAGATATCATTTATTTTATTGTTGGTTTTAATCACGTACGTTTGCAATAATTTTCAAACTGAGCATTCACTACAGGAATTCCACGTTGTACTAATGCCGATCCTCATGCTGCTACAAACCATCCTACAGAGGTGAATTTCCGCAAGCCTGCAGCCTCTCAGTACTCTGATGCCTATGTTGCTTCTAATATATCTTCTCTGTGCATGATGAATTAAAGATGCATCCTCCTTTTATCCTGCAGGCTTTGAGCAAAGCTTATGTCTAATGGGATAATTTAGCAGAATGCATGTAGAAGGCCAGTGGCATTCATTTGTAATAGGTTGTGAATGGATGATACCATAATAATCCACATCCCTCTTGTTAGCTACACAATAAGGTCAAATTCTTTTCATAAAAGTAGCATTCTATACATATTGAAGACAGATGATATGTAATGACTATATTTATATAGTATACTTATATAGTATATTTATATAGTATACTTATATACTTTATTAAATGTCTGTATTGCTCTTGTCAATAGTGAACTTCCTGAAGTCACTGATAAAAATGCACTTGATCGTAGAAAGCTGGCCGCAGGTGACTATTTTGTGAGGTTCCATTTGTTATGTATCCCAGCCAATTTTCAGTTTTTACCTCTTAGACTTGGCAGAAATGTTCTTTGCCTCTGTTCGGTACGCTGTCACACTACAGCTGTCAGAGAGAGAACAAGGAAGATTTAAAAGGAGCAGAGTAAGAAAAGCTTCTCTGGGGTTCTAATAAGGGATAGCAGGATTGATACCATCAGATGTAATGAATTCAGAGTTGTATCTGATTCCATGGTTATACACTCGCTGAGCCTGATGATTCTTACATCATTTTAAAGCCGCTAGTATTGATTTTGAAGTGGTGCACATGGATTTGCTGAGCCAGTGCATCTGGAGTTAACTCTATCTTTCTCTTTAAAGGGAGAGAGGATTTATCTACAGCCCCAAAACGGAGAAGAATTCTGCCTTTCAAGCAGATCTGAGTCCAGCTACAGTCTAGAAGACAAGGTGCAGAGAGTTGGATTTGATCTGCACAGTACCCTATGTTGTATCCATCTTTTTTTGCACATTATTTGTCTGTATTAAAGAGGAGTATGAGCTGCATTGTTGGAAATGAGGAGTAATAAATGACCGTTTCAATCAACAGATCCTTAACAACTTTATTGTTGCACCTGCTTCAGTAGGGAGGTTAACACAGTGAATGATTTGTGCTCCCTGAGCAACATGCGCTCAAGGCTAAATCTACATGAGCCAACTTTAGTGCTTAACAGTGCATGGTGCTTATGCTGGAAGACAGTCTCCGTGATCCCTGACTTAGTCCTTTTTCTAATCCTTTCCCCCTCAGAGGCCACAAGCAAGCAAGGGACTGAGTGAAAGAGCGTGAGTGAGAACTGAAAGTAAGAGCTGGAGAGAGTGAGTGACAGTGTAGAGCTGTTGGACAAGTAACCCAGTGCAGCGTTCAGGCAGCGCCAAGAGACGTGCACAGCTGTGCAGGACACTTGTCCAGTGTGCTGCTGGTTTCATGTCTGGCAGGAAGGCCAGAGTCCCTCTTAGTTCACCTAAAGGTGCAGGCTGGACTACATATGTGAACCACCCCATGGTGGTCCTTTACTGATTGCTGTTTTGTTTGGGTGGTGGCAGTGTGTTTGTTTGCTTGTTAATGAATGCACCCTTGTGTGTTTGGTTAGATCAGGCCTTTGGATGTGGATCTGCTTTGATGCAAACAGACAGCACTGAATCTACTGAGCTTGAGTAATTGGACCTTGTGGGGAACATCAGACCCACTTTTGGAAAATACACGCACACATACACTCACTGCTTCCCATAATATCACTCTCTGTTACAGTTATCAGATAAAAGCCAGCCTGTTGTGAGATTAGAATAAATGGCTTTTTTAGACAAAGTTCTTCCACTTTGTCAGTAAAAAATCTTGAGCAGCATCGAGGTCAAGTCAGACTCCAGTCAGGTTATCAGGAAGAGAGGTTGCTCGGATAAGCCACAGTCTGACTAAGGAGTGTTTTATTGTCACAGAAGGGGAAACAATATGTGGCCAACAGTTTCCACTGGTGACTTTCACCCCAGAGAAACATTTAACAGAAACATGTTAGACTGGACTGACTTTATTTTCAAAATAGGTCATCTGCAACTATAGGAGAGCCCCAAATATGCTTGATCTTATTTCTTTCATATGACTGATTAAAATTTTTATTGTATGCCTAAGTATTTGTTGCAATTATCACAAAAGTCTCTCTCTTGAGAAGGAGCAACCTGTAGTAACCTAATTAGAAACGGAAGCACATACTGCTCATCATCAACATTAAAGGTTGGATGGATCATAGTTTAATTGGAAGTATTTAAGGCAATGAAGAGCACTGGGTTAACTTGTATAGAATGCAGTTATTTGTATGAATGTCTGTTGATTACTACACAGTATTATGTACAGTATGTGTGGGTGTGTCTTCATGATGCAGAGACTAATTCAAAAGTAGAGAAGCTATAATAACTCGTGTAAAGGCTAAGTTTTAAGTTGCTGTGGGGTGGGAAGGGTCTGGAACGGTGTCTGTTAATTTCAATGGTGTATTCCGATAAAATTTGAAACCTTGAAAGTAGAAGTTTCTATTATCACATTTGAACTTTGAGTCATCAACTTACACAGTTTTTTTACTTTTAAAAAGGGAAAAACATTTCATCCGCTCTCATCTTCGTAATTGGCAGGCGTTACAATGTCTATTTATCATGATCAGTTATGCCGTTCTCTTTTTGAACAAGATGTTCTCTTATAATCAAGGCATTTCATGATGGTCATGAAATGAACCAACAAGCTGCAGGTCTTGCCAAAAGAAAGAACATGAACTTGAATTTGGCCTTTGTCTGATAAACTTGAAATGAAACTTGAAATGACATAATCAAAACAGATCTGCTTGATTATAATCCCAGAAAAAAGGACAAAAACACTGTTCTGTATCAAATGTACATCTACTCTCCAAAATAATACTGCTGCACAAATGCCTTTAAATTAACAAGTTAATGACATGGTGATTTTGTGTTTTTATATGTACTCTCACAGTTGATGTATGAATTCAAGGAATTGTGATAATACTTTTTCCAGAGCAGATCTTGAGATGGAGTTCACCCAGCTGTTGTGAGGCTTTATTCTGACTTAATTTTTCCTGCTCTGTGACCTTTTGAATAAATTGATAAAATTTAAGATTTAATTGACTTTCCATTACCCTCTCCTCCCATTCAACCCATAACTCTGAACAACAACTGGGGGTTAAAAAGATATGACTATTCCTGCCTATAACTTTAATCTGTTCATCTTTCCCTGTCCTTTTCTGTGATGGCTCTTTTATCTACCCCCTTTCATCGTTCCCATCCCCTCTCACTTTCTTCACTTTCATATCTTTGACTCTCTGCTTGTTATATTCAACATCTGTTGGTCTTCACCCCCCTGATAGAGTACTTCCTCAATTCAGTTCTTATCTATAGTAATGGCGAGCTGGACTCTTTGGATTTGAAGCTAAGGAAGACAAATAGTGGCCTCCCTTAGAGGCCCAGCAAAAGCACCAGTGAACTGTTATCTTGGGTTACGTGTGTGCATCTTTATGACATGTTTGTCACTTTAATTCCCTTTTTTGATAAATATATATATACCAATATCCTTTAGAACAGGGAAGTCTTAAAATGATATTTGTGCGAAGTGTTTCATATTGAAAACAATTATATAAAGGACAGGCTGTTTTTCTCCCCTATATGTCATCACATAAGTACTTTCTTTTTTTGTTTTATGCGCATACTCATTCTGATCATCATTCAGTGAAGAGCTGCAGGGTTTATGCTTGATGCTTTAATAATGGTTTGATCTGAGGTGGTAGTTCATGTGTGTCTATCACTCAGAGCTTTATGAAGAAACCATGGTTGTGTTAAGCCCTTAAGACTTTTAATTGGTCTCGTTGACAGGAAGCCAAAGCTCATGTCAGAGAATAACACCACTGCAGTTTCACTTTGGCTTGGCTGCCAGTTGCATGTCAATAAAAGTCTATGGACTTTGGGGCTGTGGCCAGTAGAATATGAACTAGCACTGTGTTTAAAGCATGTGTCATCTGACCTTGTGTCACTCTTTGAATAATGTGCTCCACCAAGTATAGTCTGCTACCCACAAGCCTACATCTGCAATGAACAATCCAACATTGCAAAATGATGTAAATATGTAACTGTTTTCCACTGTTTCAGTCCAGTTTTCATATTTGTTCTGTATATGGTATGCTTTTTATAAGTGAAAATGATTTTGATACAGCTCCCTATAGTGCCCCTAAATCTCCAGATCATTGTTGTTTTGAAAATCAACACTGAACAGCACAACTTTTATATGTAGTGACCACACCGATAGACTTGTCTTCATTAGCTTGCTCTATAATCTCATCAAAAAACATCAGACAGGCAGATCAATAACAAACGTGGGAGGTCTTCTGTCTAAACAACACGGCAGTCTAGCACTGCTCCGTTCTTCTGTCATTACAAATCAGAACCTCTCACTGACAAATTAGGCATTGTTTTTGTGTGCCATGCCTCTGTCCCGAGAGACCAGATCTGGCATGTAAATGAATGGGTCTGTGTGTGTGTGAAAGTAGGAGCTAATGGTCTCTGTGTTCACCTTGCTTGGTCTCTGTGTTCTTTGATTGATCAGCTTTAGAATAACAAACTAAAGTTCCTGAATAAAGTCCCCATTAGCTGTTGTGCAATAAGCTGATTGTTTGTCAGTATTGATTTTTTATAGTCAGGTGTTTTGACAGAAAGCAGAGTGTTTGTAACTAAGATCGTAGGCCCTTCAGATGATCTAACTTTCTGTGTTTACGTCTTGGCTTCATCAGACTGTTGAATGGTGATGACAGATTTGTACATTCATTTATTTCATTGGCTGACAAAGCTACATTTTTTAAGTTGTGTTCAGCAGTCATGTTGTGCATGATTTGGAGAACATTTGCAGTGTTTGTTTATACTCATCCCACATCACTATCCCACTATCCAACAAATTATTTCAAGAGTTACAGTACAAAAATGCAGTTCACTATGTCTCTAGTTGTCTGTGCTACAAATTTAGACCCTTGATTGTACCGGTTTTGTGTAGTGAAATCAAATAATGTTCAACTTATCAGCAGATAACAATAACATTCATCATATCTATTATGCAATTATTGATGTCCGGTTCCAATCTGCTGATAAAACATGCTCAAAATGTCTAATAAATTAAGGCCCACATGCCACTAGCCTTGTTTCCATTGCCCGTCTAGCAAAAGCACATCAGCAGCACCACAGCAGTAGCTGTAGACCTCTGTCATGTGCTTAGCCACAGTAGTACTGCTGTGTGATCAGCCACATATTGCAGTGCTCACAAACACTGTTTTTACGCACGTAAGACGAATAGACTTGAAGCCTTAAAAGGCGCTGTGGGTCACAGTTATGCCCGTGCAAGTGAAAATTGAAATGTGGACGTCATAAAACATGGCTGAAATGTTCCCTGCATGTACAGCCTGTTAGTTACTGTGTCATTCCTAACAAAAAAATGTGTGTTCCTATAAGAGCTTTATTGCAAAATCCTTTAAACTGTACCTCTGTGGTTCATGTCTGGCTTTTTCCAGAAATAAAGAAGTTTTTTTCTTGCCACTTCATAAAAGTTGGTCTGCATCTATATTACACCTTTCAGTGTTTCTTTTGTTGGCAGTTAAGTGTGGGATTGAGAGCTAGACTTTATTACATCTCTGGTACAGCAGACAGAGGGGGACCAGGAGCTGCCAGCTTCATGAGTCCTTGCATTGATACCAATGCCCTTTGCAATATGTTTACTGTGGAAATTCAGATTGCAATAACATTAAAAAGACAATACAGTTCTGCAATTTAGCCTTCTTGGCTCGTGGCCACTAGATAACCCCAATGACTCACTCAACCTGAAAGGTCATTAATGACAGTGGAGCCTGGTGTTTCCTACAGTTTCCATTTGCATGGTAGCACATTATTGTATTAAACACTAATCACTCAAGGGATAGCAATACAATATATCCTGTGTATTGATTTATACTCAACCATGGTCTCATGTATCTGAAGTAGGCTAAATAGGTATAGTATTAGGTAATTTGGCAATGACAAATTGTGTATAATTTTTCCATGTCCCTCTTTGAATAAATATGACCTTGTATATATCATAAAAAAACCCAATCATTATATTTTTATTAGTTTGATTCACTCTTTGTATTTTTGATGAACCCATTTCTTGAACATTCTTTTTTGCTCAGTGGCCAGCTGGGTCAAATCGCCCATCTCCTCTGTGCCTATGCTTGTAGTGCAGAATTCACCCCAGCCTAGTGTGCCTGTGACTGGCATGCATGTTAATTGTGGTAATGAAGGTCACCCAGAGGAGCAGCTGGAGTCCTCCTCTGTGTCTACAACACTCCCTGTAGGGAAGTTGCTGCCTGGCGTGAACCTCACCAGGACACAGAATAACACCATATGCTCCCCACCCACCACCTCACACCTTTCTCAGGGCTGCCATTGAGAAATCCAATCACAGAGCCCGGAGCCATGCAAGATATGTGAGATACTATGAGGTCTGCTGTCCAAACTAGGATCAAGTGAGACAGAACTATCTGGAATAAATGGAACTCAAGAAGCTACACTTGATTTTAAAGTTGCATTAAGTGACTTTTGAAAGAAACTCAACCCTGAGATACTCAAGTTGATATCAAGCAGGTATGACTACAGTAATTTTAGCAATTAATACAGCAACTTAAACATCCTAGTGGAGTTGTGTTTCTGGCCACCTGATGAATGTTACAATAACTTACTACTAGTAGTTTACAAAACATCTGCCAAACAGTCAGTGCCAATATTAACTATGCAGTCACTGCTACAAAAACAATTTGCAAGGACTCAGAGGACACATCCAAGTGTGCTTGTTAGTTTCATCCATTTAAAGGTAAGCCCTGTGTTCAATTCAGTGAGAGACATAGTGACGATGAAAATGGCTCATCAGAGTAATCCAGGCTGTTCACTTACAAGTAAGAAAATAATATTGTAGTTGGTGGAGCTCAGCACAGCCTCTACCTTACTGGCATTCTTGCCATAATCACATCTAATAACTTTTTGTTGTGGATCCTAATGCATATACTTTTCTCTAGAGCATCTTACTGTTATGTGCATTTTCATTGCACATTTCGAGTGTGGTTGCTGGTTGAATCACCACCTTTGCAGATGTTGGGATGTCCTGGGATGATACTCAGTGCAAAGTGAACATCAAAGGCTCAATTTTCAACAAAATACCAACACCCTGTCTTGTGCTTCCTCTTTTCAATATGACTCCTATCTCATTCTCTCATACTCTCATAGCAGAAAGCTGTGGGTGCAACTGTGTGTGGCGTGCATCCATTATAGGTCACTCAGTTGCCTCTTGTTGCTGCCTGGTTCAAAACCATTTATCTTCCAAATGCCAACTTTTCTTTATAAAGTAAGAAAAACAATCTTGTTTTGAACAAGGTGACAATGAATTTTTGATGTAAGCCAAAGGATTTTCAAACAGTTTTATGAGCCTTAGAGTTTGGAGAATTTTCTTAACCTGTAATCCTTATATAAAAATCATGAAACTCTGAGATGCATGGATTTACCAGACAGCAGCACCCTGCAACAGTGTGTAATGGATGTTTTCCAAATTTTTAATTTAAATTTTCATCACAGCAGCTGAGGAAAGATCAGTGAGATTCAGAGCCTCATACGGAGTATCTGTCATGAAATGCAAAGGAAAGTCCATGCATTTGGTACATTTTCTAACAGGAGATCTGCAAGATCTTGTCAAAGGTTATGCATATAGTTGACTCTTTGAGTTTGCACTCCTGTAATTGGTAGTGGCCTTAAGGCTCTACAATTGGGATTGTGTACATTTGAATTACTATATACCAACAGCAGAGATTTTATGTTAATTTCTGTTTGGATTATGTGTGATTTGTGTATTTTATGGGCTACAGAACCTCCATACTACAGATCTACAGACAAATTAAGTGCAGCTCTGTCACCTTGTTCGAACTGGTGTGCATTTAGTGTAAGTGCATGTAGTAAAATATGTAACCAAATGCAATGCTACTAACGTATAAAGACTCATTGTGGCAAACAGATACTGTATCCTAAAAGACATACAGTACCAGAAGAGGGTAGAAATTCTGCACAAAACGCTGGGTGTCAAAGTTATACTGAAGTCCAGTATAGTAATGTCTTAATCTTCACAAATTGTTGCTGATGCACTGCAGGGTCTGTACAGGTTTTTATAAAAGTTGCACTTGACAGATGTGCTGTATTAATAATAGAAATAAAGATCATATTGCATATTTCCGTAGCAGGTGCTCAAGCCAATAGCAGGCAGTCAGGTAGCTTAAAGTTTAGTGTTCATCAAGATTTAAAGGTTAGATAGGATGCGGACTGGCACGTTGGCATCTCACTCTCTCCAGGCAGCTGTGTGGCTGAACAGCCTGGTGACAGCAGACTGCAGGGACTCTAGTGGTCTACTGTTGAGCCTTCTCCTGTCAGGCGCTGGGTGGGCTCTGCTCTGGTATTTCACATTAAGGGCATGGCTTTGCACCCCTGCAGGCTCCCTGACAGTGCTGTATCGGTACACACTGTATATGTGTGTGCTTGGCATCCCACTAGTACACACTCAGAGGAAAATGTGTGTCCGTTGGACATTTCCTTTGATTTATGTCGAAGATCATGTCAGAACAACTGAGGATAGTTTTAAAAACATTTCCCTTTTCAGTTTAGCTGTTGGAAATCGCTCATCTCACTTGTTAGTGAGTTTTACAAGATGAACTGAAGGCAAAAGAATTGAGGTTCTGATTTTTATCTCTCACGCTTAACACCATGCTAAAGACGGAAGGAAAGGAAGAATGATATCCTATCATTCTCATGACCCCCAGCTGGTTTCCTGCTACATGGAACATCATTCATGGAAAGACCAGATGGAAACTCATTGACTGAGGGAACAAATTAAACTTTTCCTGCATGTTTGTGATCCATCCTGGCAGAGGAGCAATCTGTGCCTTTCAATTACATTGTTTTTGTGTGTGTTTTTGTGTGTGTGTGAGAGACGAGCCTCCAGGGGAGTCATACAGTCATTACGCTGTAACTCCTTCCATCAGAGATGAGCTTAAGCTCAAGGTATGGCACATTACAAGAAAACTCTGGCTTTTTGGGAAATATGCTTGTTTGCCCTCAAACTCTCAGTCAGATGTGAGGATCAATATCAGTTTCATTTCTGTGCATGCCATACGGAGATTGGTCCAGGATGTGTTTAGCATTGCTTAGCTCACAGATGTGAGCAGGGGTAAACAGCTGCCCTCCAACAAATCCAAAACTGATATATATACGACGGTACAAAACATGTTGTGTCTTGTGATGTTAAAAACTAGCCGCCTATACAACCAGGAGTAACCTGGTTTGCAATGTTTTTAGCCGAGCTGTTGTTGGTTAAGCTCAAACAATGATTTCTCTCCTTTTTTTCTTTCTTCAATACATGTTACATAAATAAGATAAGATGTGTAAATAAGACCCCGTCTCCAACCTATAGTACATCTGTACTAGATGTGCAGAAATGATATTGGCTTTCTCGTCTGGCTATGACGGTAAAGTGTATTTCCCAAATTGCCTCAGTGTTCATTTGAAAAAAGACTTGTGTAGTGCGGTAGTGTTTGTCAACGTCTGGTTGTACTGTACAAGATTCCTGCAGGCACCACCATTTCAAACATTTCTTTGTCCCCCGCTGTCCATTAAAGCCCTCAACACCACCTAGGCTGAAATATGTGTATGCTGTAGCTATCCTTCTTGTCTCTGATCACTGTTATATATGTTACTATGTGTGCACTTTTTCTGATGTAGATGGGCATGTGCAATTGATGGATGAATATATTTGTTGTTTCTTACTGTTTTTGCTGTGATTTTATACTGCAGACACTGTGATGTCCAAGGCAAATTTCCCACTGGGACAAAGTCTATCTTATCTATCTTGTCTCTGTTTGTGTTTGCTGGGGACTTTGAGACTTTGAGTTTGAGTTCAGCCTACATCAGCAAGAATGCATCATTCTTTTTTTCTGGTACTTTTTGCAGAAGTTCTTGAAGATGAATTACAAGTTTGGTATGTCAGCCACACAGGTGTCCCTAATGAGGGGAGTGACTGAAAACCAATAAATATCCTGTGACTGAGCCAGCAGACCTAATTGGGTACTTGAAGAAAGTATTGATCTGGTTTTCAGGTTTGTTATTGTTGACATTGGTGAGCTTCTTCAATATTTCACTCCATTAGGGTCATTCCTTGTATCTCCTTTACTCTCGTTTATAGCTCAAAACAATATTTCACTATATTACACAAGATCACATACATTAATCAATGTACAGATGGTGTGTAACCAAACAAGACTCAGTTACCCAGGTGTGTTCCTTTAGATTTACAGCACTATGGTCATCACTTTGGTCATAGATACAGGCCCTAGACTGCATTTATTGTTTAGACACTCTGCTGTGACAGTGAACATAAACTCCATGAGACAGATCCAGGTTGTGGTACAGAGCCATGTGTCACACTGAACCCTTGTTTCATATATCACTGCACAAATATGTTCCCAATGTACAATTCTAAATGTGTATGTGGCCAGATCACCCTCTCTTTGTTCTTTCCCATGACCTCTTTGCAATGAGTAGTGAATTATTCATCCTCCTCTCCGCTCCTGCTCTGACCAAATGTTCCGGAGAACAGGACTAATGGATTTAAAACAAAGAGTAAAGGCAAAAGGAGATGGACATCCTGGTGCAGTAGAGTGTTTATAACATTGTAAATTAAGTGAATTGTGTGACCCTCATGTTTGGGATAACCTTCCACTATTCACTAGATTTTACTATTGAACAAATCATTTTGGGAACTACCCCTCAGTTAATCATCAATTTCCTGTTTAATATGGTACAGATGTGTCTTACAAACCCTTTAACTGCACACATCTGTCACCATTGCGTCATTTCTGAGATCAGGTTATGTCATCTGTATTATCTTTTAGATAACTATTGTGAATGTGGACAGCAAATACGGGACTGCTATGAGGGAAAAATCTATCCAGCAGAGGCATGAAATGATATCCCCTGGGCTCCTATTATAGTCATAATTTTAGCTGTGTAGCTACAGTTGGTATAGAGCATTTAATCCAGGTTGCTGGAATTAAAAATGCAATTATAATATAATAATACAACTACTGGGCTTTGTTGTTGTTCCTTAAGGAGCATACATAATTGAGCCTCCTGTTCTGTGCAAAGGGAACGTTTTTGTAAATGTCATGTGGCTCAGTTGACTATCTTCATGACCTTGATCACAGTGTGGTCTAGATTTCTGGAGGAGGTTCTTGCTGAGGAGTCCTCATGGCGCCTGTCACCGGTGAGGAAGACTGATGGATGCTCTTTACCATCCATCCCTCTTTGGTGGCGTGCCACATCTATCACGCACCCCAACACTTTGCATAAGTCAGCTTAAACAGTTTCTGCTGCTGTGTGAATTTAGCCTGAAGAAAGGTTTTTATGGCAGGTGTAGCAGTGAAGTTCATCCACTTGCTCGAAGCCGAGCTGTCAGGTTGTCAGCTTGTGTGAGCTTTTATCACAAAGGACAGTCAGTTTTTATGCATTCAGATGATCATATTCATCCCTGCTGCTCGTCGAGCAGGGGACTCAAAGATTTCTTTTAGATGTAGATTTTCTACTGTGTGGACTTGTATTTACTTCACATGAAATATTGACCTTGACTTTGACTCTGTAATCCCGAGAAAGCATTTCAGGTGGGGTTCTAATCCTGTCTGAATACAGTACGTGGTAGGAATTGTGAACGTAACCCTCACCCGATCCCTGACATATATTAACAAACACTCTTAACTATAAGATGTAACTGTGTTTTTCAGTACATAATAAGATATGTTTTCCCCTTCGACAAAAGCTGCAGCATGTCCTTTGAAACAGAAACAACAAACAAATGTCAAAGCTTTTTTTAGCCTTAATCTTATGAAAAGTAGGCAGTGTATCAAAGCTGTAAGAACAAAGTGCCCTGTAGCATTGTACTACATGGTTGTTGTAGTCCCAAAAATATCTTTCTCTGAATTTACCCATCAGAGCCGTTACAGTGAAACTGTTTTCTTAAAGCTTTCTTAAACTCTATGAGCTGTAGTATGTATTCTTGGATAGTGAGTTGTGCAATAGTCATATCTGTGTCTCTCCTTCCATATTAGATACAGACGGTGCTTCACTAAACCTTGTCTAAAAGAGAACAGATGGGCCAGGAAATGAGATCTGGAAACAAGCCTGAACTGTAATGCTTTGATTCATCATTTGATTTCACTTTTTAGGGCTCAAGGTAGAATACACTGGAGTGACTCACTGGTATTCAGTCCATCTCCAGTTGGACAGAACTGTGAACAATTTCAGATATTGGAATAATAGATGAATTAGTAATTACGAGTAGTAGGTTTAAATTCCTAGATTGCTAACATCACAGCACCAAAAGCCAGACCACCCAGACAAGAGAGAAATACTCCTGTATCTCCAAAGTGACCGTGAGTGATGGAGGATTGTTACAGGGATAAAATTACAGCAAGTTGGATTTAGTTTAAAAGCAAGAATGACATAATGAATGAGCAGTTTTGAAATATCTCGGGATGTTTCAGGATTATGGTAAGACAGGGAGTGTACAGTTTGCTTCTGCAATGAACAACATATTTGACTTTATCTGAATGATCTAACAGCACTATCCATCTTGGCCTAGCAAACCATTTGTCACCAACCATTTCTTTCTAATACTATGTGACCCAGGTTTGACACCGAGGTTTTTGGTTGAAGGGTCTCTGTTCCAGGCAGATCAGTTTAGGTCATCCTGAAGAAGTAAGTGTTGAGGAATGCGTTTTGTTTTTGGCTGTTTGAAATGCCGACGCATGCTATTGCGTGATAATATCCAGATTAGGTTGTTATGAGGTCTTCGTGTATTAACACTCACAAGAGTTTTGGCACATACAGCGGGTTTTATATGCGTTTCATCTCTTTCCACACTGAACTGAGAGATTGTACTGCAAAATGTAATGACTTGACACTACCTCTTTGCTTGTTTTGACTTCATCCCTCACTCTCTCCTTAATCTATATGCTATCTTTCTGACATAGCTGATGTTCATTTTGTACTTTTTCGTCCAATGAAGTTGAAAATAGAAATTTAGAAATGCCAGCCAATAAACAAACATGTACAAAAACATGTCATTTTTAGCTTTGAGTCTGGTGGAGTCATGCGGAAACACAATCAGTTCTTTCTTTTTCATGGCCAACAGGGCAGCCGTGACAGGCTGATGGGTGTTAAGTTCATCCCATAACATCACAGTAGGGGAGAAGCCTCAGGTCGGCGCCCCAGTGTAATTAAATATTTCCTTGTATCCGTGGGCTCTGGCTCTAGAGGAATGTCTACTATGTGGGCTGGGGCCTAGCCTGAATAGCTGGGTTATTAAGTGGTCCATGGGGCACTGGGTGATGGATGAGCTCAGGGGGTCCTAATGTGGATTATAGGCCTCACAAGAGACCTTGTGTTTCTTCCCTGGATGTGCACAGGAGCAGGAAGCAAGATGAGAAAGACAAACACAATGACCTGCCTCTGTGGAGATCATGATTGGTTTCTTTGTATTTGATGATGTTTTTGTTTGGTTTCTCTTCATAGGTTTCTAAAATGTATTGCTTGTCCTTCATTGGGATTAAATGTAATCTATGCCTGATGTACTGTAGGTCTGAAACGAAAGAAAATACCTTGCATTTGTGTGCACTTGAATTTGTTTTAGTCCTGTGTATTGCTAAATGACATAAATCTATCACTATCAGTTTGTCATTAGGCAGTTTTGTGTTGACCTTTTCAACTACTTGGGATGGTGAAGCTGGTTCCATGCCCCGGCAACTATCCCTCTTAACCTTATCTCCCACCTGACCTTCATGGTCAGTGTTTCTTTTTCATCTTCTCCTCGCTAACTGCTGCTCTGATTATTTTGGTCTGTGATAACTTTACTCTTCATGCTACTCCATTAATCAACTTCACAAGCAGCACACTGCACCTCCGACATCAAGGGAAAATGTCACAGTGATCAGTAGCGTGTTTGCACTGTATCATAAGCTGTCAACAGGGCATCTCATCACCTCCATAACCAAAGTGTTACTGTCTTACCATGTTACAGTTCAGCTGCTAAGATCAAAGTTTAGGATTTAAAGCCAAGTCAAGTTAAGTGTAACTGTGATCTCAACAGAAGAGATGGAGATGATGAGCAAGGAAACTAGAGAGCTTAGATCACATGTATATACATTTATTTAGATTACCATATATGGCATTGCCACAAATCATGCGATAATGTACAGGAACTATTTGTTTCAACTTGAATTGAGTGATTCTTTGTTTTTTGTTTTGTTTTGTTGTTCACTCTTATGGCATATTTTATCTAATTTGGAATAACTCGTGTTGCAGACAGGTAACTGGCTAAATTAAAGAAATGCCACATAGTGTCATATTATTGCTTGCATACATACATTATACACACCATTCCTGTTTATTAAATTAAATTTAAATGTGTTAAACATTTCAGTTCAGCCACATTCTTTAATTAAATAATTTCTGGGTTGCTTTGATTTGAACTGAACTTAAAGAAGCTCTGAGTTTTCATTTTGGTTGGCTGACGCACATGATTTGTCAAGCCTCCAGAATCCTTTTAATGTGTTGTCCTTGGGTGAGTGTTATAATTGGATGGATAACAGATGTGACTGGAGGCAAAAGGCAGCTATGTTTTAAAAAGCTCATTTGGGTTTTGAATTCTTACTGTTTAAAGGGGCTTGGATGAAAGGAATGACTTGACTTTCAAAAGATCCTCAAAGACACAAACTAGTTTTATTCTGAACATATGGTTTGAACATGAGGTTATGTGAGTGCCATGTCAGTCATAGTTTGGTTAATTAAAATGGAAATTCTCAAATTTTATTTAATGTGAAAATGACTCAACAATAACTCCTAGTCTCCTGGCGGTGGAGTCATTTTAACTGCCATTAGCAGCACCTCACGTATATTCCCACTGAAGGTTTACAGCTATTAGCAGTGGTGCATGATTGTTGTTTTTAGGGGTTATTAGTTACTAAATTCAGAAATACAGTGGCTTAAATCAATGTTCAAACACTCCAAGGTGATATAACACACAAAAACGTTTGAATGAGGAACTTTTCTTTGTAACGTCTTGCTCAGTTGCCAGCCAGCTGTGACAGACAACTGCAATCGTCAGATTTTCAAAAGATGTTTTTCTCTCAAAAATTTGCAAAACATGTAATTCAACAGATCACTGCAATTTGGTCTTGATTAAAGAGAAAGTCGGGTAGTTACTGTCTGCTGCTCGCTGATTAAAAATCCTTTCATGGAATAAAGATATTTAGGATTAAGTTGATATAAATCATGCAACACTAAAAGTTTTCAGTCAAACAAGTTTTATAGTAACTCAGATTTAATACAACTATTTTGTTATAGTCTTTAATAAATGTTTCATTGTTGTAGGAGCATGTGCAACTGTGCACTGCTCCATTGTTATTGTGTTGTGGTGTTAAGCTAATGGTGTCTGTGTCTGTTGTGTGAGTAACTTGTCTCTATTCTATAGCTATTATTCGCCACGGTATATGCACTCCCTTTTACTATTGGTGCCTTGCCACTGCATCAGCACCGTCCCATCTGAGGAGGTCTTGTACACAGCAGTCACTGTCTTTTCGAGCACCATGAATAGACTGTAGAGGCCTTTGTTTCCGGGGTGTCGTTGCTAGTCTAGCCGGTGCTTCATTCCAGTGACAGCTTCTTTCCGAAGATAACGGTGTGTTCCAGCTCAAGCAGAGTGGGGGCAGCTTTAAAATAGACCTGTAATCATAGACCCAGACGAAGAAAAGTGTTAGACGTGCCCTCAGACGACAGCTCTAATAACAAGTCGCAAAATTCAACCTGTAAGGCAAACTGTTTGAATATTTACCTTGCAAGATGGTGTCCTTGCAGCCAAGAAACTAAACCATTCTCTAATCCATAAATATAGCAGGCTATCATTTCAGGTTGTTGTTTTTACCTCAACAGATGGTTTCATGAATGCAGTATATGTCATCTATGTTGTTTGACTCAATTAATACTGCCTCTTAATGGTTTCAAGTGTGAAACAAATTCTTATGCATATTCTTTTCCTGAATAACTTTTGAGTTGCCTGCTTTTTAAAATCATAATTTGTTTCATAAGGCTGATAATGATTAATGCAGATTCATCTGTTTTAGTTTGTCCATACACATGATCCATCCCTTTAGGTCATTTCTGGCCCTCATCCAAGCCAAACAAACAAACAACAGTAGACAGTACTTTGTAGCCCAGCACTTTGTCCATTAGCATTTCCTGCTGTCTTAATGAGATCCTAATGACTTTGAATTTCTGTTAAATGTGATCCAGCCTAGAGTCAAAGTTGCATGAGAATCATTCTAGCGTGCTGTCCCTGTATGAACCTGGCCAGGTGCCAGCCCCCCCTGCTTCTCAGGTGTCTTTTGTGCCATGCAAATGAGATTGCCATGGCAACCGTGTCTACTTAATGTCAGAGCACAGAGCCAATTGACTGCTAACTGAAGGGGTCTGATTTGTCAAGAGATCCTTAGCCCACCTGGTTGAGATGGAGGCTGTGAAGTGCTTCTTTGAACTGGGACAGATGGGAGTCAAATGATTTGAAAACATACTTTCATCTTTTAAGCTTGAACAACAGGATATCCCTAAACTGTAATCAGAAATTGTAATATAAACGAAGATCTGTTTAGCAACACAATCACTGATTGCTGATACAAAGCTTAGTAAATTTTCATATTTGCTATTCTAGACACCTGAAGTCAGATAATTCTTGCTGCTAAATGTCTTCTGGTGCACAGGAATAAGTGAATTTTATGTTTTAAGAAGCAGCAAAAGTGGCATGTTAAAACTTTATTTTAACACCCCCCTCCCCATATCTGTGGGTAGATATAACAATGTAATGTATTTGTCAACAACTGTAACTCTATGTGAAGCATCCAGACAAAGACCGAAAACACAGTATACAGTTACATAGCTGTTGTAATATTTAATGATTTATGGTTATAGACGTCAAATCCCCCGTGTGTAACATTTATTAACTGTTTATACATATGTGCTAATCATTTACAGGTTCAAAACATGGCATTCTTCACCTTGGAAATGGTAGTTTAAAGTATAATGAAAGTGTTAGTGTTTGCTGGTTTTGCATGAATACAACAGGTTTTCAGCTCTTGGTGTGAGCAGACACTGCCAAAATAAGTGAAAAGAGTGCCACCTACAGAACCTGCAGAACCGACCACACAGATACACTGTATGCAATTCAGTGATTTCCAAAATGCAAGCTAATGTTGGCTGGACGTGTCAGCTGTGCAATGTTAATGTGTGTGTACATCTTTATCCTGTGAATTAGTTACTTCACTTCTTCTTGGTGGGTGAATCAGCCATTCCAAAGGCAGCACGGTGCCTCTCTGACTGTACAGCTACACATTATCTTCCATATCTGATGGGATCTTTTGTTGTTTCGTGGTTTTGGATTTTCATATCTCCCCCTCAGATGGCCCAAAATTCTGATGCTTATCATCTTTCTGGCTGGTGGAAGGCAGTTTTTGAGTGTTGACATGAGGATTAGGTTGTATTACATAAGGGAAAGGAAGTTATTAATGTTTGCCCATACGGGTGGTCCTTCTCCAAATTCTGTTAGCTTTCATGGTGTCATTGGCAAGCTCCAGTATTTTTGCATGAATTCCATAGTTGTTCCATGCCTTCTATGGCATTGGTTGTACTGGATTATATTTGTTTTCATAGTGCTGTAACCCTATTTCCACAAATGCTTGTATGCATTCATAATCGACAACCTGCACGCTTCTCACATGATCATTTATGTCATTACTGCTTTTGCTAGAACTCATCCTGGTGCTCATATTTCTCTCAACAGCCCCAGCTATGACAATATTTCCTTGTGGGAAAGCTGATCCTGAAAACGTTTCCTCTGTGATGTCCGCTGTCTTTGAATGGTACAGTATGCGTTTCCCTTCAGGCCGCAGCACTCGCGCATAGCCAAGCACAACAAGGGACTGTTCCGCTAGAGGAAGTGAGAGCATGTCACCATCAGAGAATGAGAAAGGAGCAGGATAGGAACCCCAGCATGGCCTTCCTCTGATAGTCCACATGGAAACAATGGCTTTGGCAGCCTCTCAGTGGTTGTGGTCTTTCCTTGTTTCTAGATTTGTAGCCAAGTGGTGTTCGCTCATTCTCATAAAGTTTATTATGCTGTAACATTGTGTTCAGGGTGTGATTGCGATTATTATGTATGCTTTGTAAAAGTGAAGAATGTCAGGGAAGCGTGTCACATTACAGTTTCATATTCGATCCACTTTAGTTCATGTGCAGGAAGGGAAAATGTGTCTTCATCCATCTTTGTATCCTCACTCTGTGCAAGAGTTCAAGCTCAGTGAACTTTGGCCTGTCAGTCTCAATTTCAGCACACCAATTGATGAGCTCATCAGCACCATGACCACTTATATTAAAATTATGCATGGAGGTGTGGTTGTGGGGGGGTTGTTGTCTAGCTTACTGTGACACTGGATTACAAATATTGATAAAATGAGGTATAATGCCTCACTGCATCACTCAGTGGTTAAATTTATCATGAGAGGAACTTGAGGTTTCATTTTAGTAGAAGGGCTTGAGTATACATTTCCTCTCCTTGATTGCTGTTTCAATAAAGCCAGCGCCTCTAACTTTCAGTAATTGTTTAATATGCAAGGGAGCAACTCAGACAAGGTGGGAGTCAACAGCTGAATATGAAATTGATTTGAGAGGCTCAAAGGTGTCTGGCGGTTTGATTAAGACCCCTGTGTTGATGTGTTGACGATTTAGCTCCATGGCCTTGAGATGACAGGTCTCTTTCACATATTCACTGATGCATTTCAGTAGTCAGGTCTCAGTGTAATGTCACAGTCACAATAAATAGCCAAACAGCACTACCAGATTGCGACTGAAATTTTCCTCCCCATGTGTGCAACGGATCATTTAGTATGCATTTCTCATGTTTCATGCCATTTCTCCAGTTTTATGCAACTGCTATTCTGATCCTGGAGTCAGTGTGATTGTTTTGAAAGCAGGCTCACCACAAAGCTTGTAATATGACAGTAAATATATGCTAATTCAGGGAATATGTCAGTCAAAGCCTCTCAGGATAGGGGGCTGCACTCATTCATAGTCATGATTGTTTTTTTCCATCTGTTATGTTGAATTGTATACTACAGATGCAAATTTACAACCACTGAGGGCCATGACATGAGTATATTGTAAAACTACTGTTCCTGTATTTGTTGTATTATTTGTATATGTTGCATTTCCCCTACTGTGACTGATCGTTCTACTTTGAGTCACAGTACATTTTGCGATAAGCAGACGTACTTCATGCTTTTGTATTCTGCTTGACTGGAAGGTAGGTCTCCCTTTTCACATAGGACTGTGGTAAAACAATTCATCAGCAATTTATTATACAAAAATGCCAAACATTCACTTGCTGTAGCTACTCAGATCTGATGATATCCTGCTTTTCTCTGTTTAATATCAATGTAAATTGAATTGAGTATAGGATGTTTCTGGTAGGGTAGGATAAGATGGAGGTGAGGCTTGCGTCTTGGAAGGAAAGATGATTTCCAGTTGAATTCATACTGTACTTGTGTCAGTCTTTTATCTCTCAGCTACCAGTGCTCCACTTACCAAGCGAGAGCAATAAAACCCCATTTCTGCTTTATCAGTTTGGGGAAAGTAGTGGTTCTGTGCTAGAATCTATCATCTGCCACGACTGTAGCTCAAAGACAAATTATTCTTGCTGCAAATTGGATGACCTGAGTTTCTAGACTCCTACCCTTCAACACACTGGCTCATTACATCCAGCTGTCGTCCTCTTCATACAATTTTCTGGTTTCTGGAGCTTCTATTCACTTTCTATGTGACCCAAGGCAGATCTGATCACTCACTTCATCTGTTTTTCATGGTTGTGGCGGTCTGTTTGAATAAAAATAAGTTCTCAAAGAAAAGCTTAGAAAGAAATGACACTGATGTATTGTATCTGTCTGTGTCTCTCTGTCTGTCTGTTCCACCCTGCAACCTCAGGCCAGAACCTCAAGTATTAACTGCAGCTGTCTAAATGGATACACAAAACATATCCAAACATCCCTCCTCTCTGGGGAGTTTGCTTACTGAATTCATCACCTGATGTAACATTCAGCCCTACCTATATTTTCAAAATCATTCCCAAGTAAAGGTGTGGTAGATCTTTGACAAAGCAGACTTGAACAAAAGGCAAAGTGTAACATGGCAACCAGCAGGGATGATAGTGGATTTGTTTTTTTTTTGTTTTTTTTGGAGAGATGAGAAACAGAGTAAAGAGCAAGAGCAGTGAAAGTGACCCGAAAGTACCCTGAGATGACACAATGGCAAATGTGGGAGAGCGGAAGCAGAGGTTGTCTGCCGGGGTTAAAAAAGCAACACAGGAGCGTGTTGCCCCTGAGAAATACAAAGGGTTTCAGTATCCAGCCACACACACATATCCAGCAGCCCAGACGCATGGTAGAACTGTGAGCTTTGATGATCAGTAAACATGTGGTGGTGTAGATCTCCTTATGGGAAGAGTCAAACACGGATATCCATGGGAATAGAGGTGAAGGTACAGTACTGTAATGCTGAGGCAAGGGGTCCAAGCTGAGGACTATACTCAGCAATTTATACTTTGACAGGAACAATGTAACCAAGTGTTGATGTTCCTCAAACCAGTAGTGTGGAAAAATGTTCCTTATGTAGCTAGAACACACCAGAAACTCATTGCACAGGAAACTGTATATAAGATTACTGCACAAATCAATGTTTACAGGGTTTGTCTGTTCATGGTTAGGCTGTGTCTTCTCATAGGAAATTTTATCATGGTCTCTGTTGCTGTTGGCTCCAAAAGTGAAATGTCGATTGTTAATGGATCCCTTTGTTACTGCCACCCACAAAAGGAAGCTTGTTGACTCTAATATTCCTAATCTTGTGATGTGAACTGTCCATTTATCCTAATCCAAACTTTCTCACTATATCATAAACGTTGGGGGATCGAGTTACACAGAAACCTCGTATTCTGTTATTTAATGTTGCCGTTTTATTGTTTTTGTTTCCACAGTGACGAATAAGAAACCGTCCCACTTATCCATCACTAAGGTGAAGCAGTTCCAAGGATCTTCTGCCTTCATAAAAAGGTCACAGTGGACAATCGACCAGCTACGGCAGGTCAACGGCATTGACCCAAACAAAGTATGTAATTTCTAGTCTCCCTCAACCACTGCTATTTATTTAGTTAATTTAGCCAGGTGTGAAAAAAATTGGATTAACATGAGTGATGCTGATAGAAAATAACTTGTAGTTGTGTCCCCATTTCACCATTTTCCCCTGATAGTTTAGTTTCTTTACCCTGACTACACACACTTGCCTCTCACTCATGTCTCGCTCTTAATGGTATTCTCTCCAAGGACTGCCCAGAGTTCGACCTGATGTTCGAAAACGCATTTGACCAGTGGGTTGCTGGTTCAGCAGGAGAGAAGTGCACCTTCATCCAGATTCTTTACCACTCTTGCCAGCGCTACAGCTCAGCGAGGAAACCGGAGTTTGTCAACTGCCAGTCCAAACTGCTGGGAGGTAACACAGTTAAAAAAATAAATAAATAAAAAACTACTAACTCTCCTCTGTTAATATTTCTGTTCAGAACACAGTGGCTCTGCGATGCCAGACTCGCTGCTTGTCATACTGCGCTGTGAGCCTGTTTGAATCTGATTATGCAAGATGACAACCAGCACCTGGTGTGTATGAAAATGCGTGCTTATTCCTCGTACACAGCATCTGTTGGGTGCTCTGCTGAAGTGAGGTCAATGAGGATGTCCAACAAAATACATCAGCTGTGACTCAGCATCTGACACAGATCAACTGGTTTAAAGCACTAAACACTAAATAATAATTGTGCCTAATTTATGTGATGTTGACACATTTCATTGTGTGAGACTCATTATTTTCATTTGGTTTTCACCCTTCATAGTAACATTAAACATCACAACAAGAGCTATAACAGTTCCTTAATTATTGTTTGACACTGATATTAAATCTGTGAGACTGTGGAAAAACAGTAAGTTGAAAGCTAACCTCTCCCTTTGAAAATAATATTAATTTCATGCCCAACTAATAAGAGAAGACAGGCTGATCAAACAAGTCAAAGCATAACCAATTCCCAAATGTTTTAGACATGTAAAATGTAAATGTAAAACCACATAATTGGTCATTTCCTGGCTGTATATCGTGTGTTTGTTAACCAGGAAGGGAAGGGTTCTAGTGCTGGTTAAAGGTTTTCTCTACAGGGAAACCCAGTAGAGAATGCAGCATCCTCAGCGCTTTAATCAGATATTGATCTGTTTACCCCCAAGCCTCATCTTTGAGCACCATATAATTGATGGAATTATTTATGGAAACACATCCTCCTGCATGGTGTCCATCTGCCACACATATACAAGAATCAATAACCAGAAATAGATATTTTGAAAAACAAAAACATTGGTTTAGTTTGCTGGATTTTAAACTTCAGACTGTTGCGCTACAAATGAAATCTTACTGTGAGAAATGACAGCATAAATAATGAGCCTCTTGAAACTGGTAACATGCACTTTTTGAAAGCTTTAGCTCATGATGCAAAAAAAAGGAAGAGATTTTTGGGGGATTTCTGGGTGAATATGCAGCTTTGGAAAACATTATCGAACATACAGTACATTGCAGAGAGGTTCAACTACGTGAAATATGTGTATGAAGACCCTTTCCTTTGTCCCTTTTCTTTTCTTACTCTGTGTGTGGGAACCCACTATCTACTCAATGATGTTAATGCTGCCCGTTCTCTTCAACATCCTCTTACGTTGCTTTGACCTCCCTCCTACTCTGAAAACCATGTTCATATTTAACTCGCTTAAACTAACCCTGGTTCATACTATAATCTCTGTATGTGTAGGTGTGAAGGTAGAGCACTGAACCCGGGGGTCTTTAGAGTAGGATGGATGATGGAGTGCAAATGTTGCATATCAACCACACGCCTCCAGTACATCTGAAAATTACACTTAGAGGCCCTGTAGCACTGTTTTAAGACACATAGCACTGCCCTTGATATAAATGCTTGTGATTTAAATGTTATTACCCACAAATACACTTTTACGAGCTAAACCTGTGGAAAAACAGCTACAGAATTGATTGACACAATGCTGTAAGTCCATCTGGCCATAAGATGTAATGATAATAAACTCCTGGCTGTCAGTGAGTAGAGGTGCTGTGTGAGATTGACCAAAAAAAAAGTTGACAGCTTACCACGCACATTGTGACAGGAGGAACAGGGAGAATGCCAGCCTGCTGCCAAACTCTGTCCACTCCAGTTTAAGTCTCACACCAGTGCAAAACAAAAATCATGACGCTGCTCAGGTGTGGGACCATAACTGTGGGAGACTCTATCTGCAGAATCTTCTGGGAAAACACAAAAAGTAGATAGTTATGTACATGATTCTGGTTATACATATTGTATACCCATTTTATTTATACAGAACAATTAATCAAGACATGCATATCAATACAATAAGCACCATTATACTCTAGAAGGACAAGTATGTTTTGCCACTCAAGATAGGGAGCATAGAATGAATGAACATGATATTAGTGTAACTCACAAATCTCTGGGGTTGTTATTTTCCCCATGTGTGTACTAGGGATGTCATGACAATGTCATCAGTGGTCCGTGGATGCCAGCAGCTTTGTTCTTTATTGGGGCTTAATTTTGCACTGGTTCCTCATGCTGACTGTTACTACAAGAGGTCCTTGAGTTGAAATTGATAATAGACTTGCGTCTTATAATGTAATTGAAGTTATCTGAGGAGTTGATATTATGATGCAAAACCAGTTAAATAAAACTTTGACTGAAACTAAATTCAGGAAAGGTATTTTTTAATATCTGGGCTGCTTTTTTTCCCCTCCTGTACGTCTCTTTCAATACCCATGTGACGTGTGAAGCACTAGGTGAACTGATACTGCAGAGTTTTAGACTTCTTTCAGAGCTGTATGGGGGAAGATGTGCAGGCACATGTTTTTGGTCCTTGATGGGGCATGTAATTGGTCTAGAAATAAAAGCATCTAATTTGCTGATTGCCTTGTTATCAGTGCCGACTTGGGCTGCTGCCCACACTGTTATCCCCTGTTATACCCCAGTTCCCACCTGAGCTTTTCTCTCTCACTGTTTTCATGACTTGATTCTAAACTAAATGTTAAATCTGTGAGCAAAGTGGATGCTTTTAAACCCTCAGCATTAGGCAAACTTCTCTCTCTTTTAGTTTAGCTAAATGCCCTGTGTGAGGGTTACAATCAATGGATGGATGAATAATTAAACAGTAACCAGTTTAACCAGTTTTTTGTTTTTTTTACATGACATTTATAAACAACTGAACCCTCAGTACTTAACTTGTGATTTAATAACCCCAAAATGGTAACCCCTCTTGACTAATTTCAAAACTATGTCGTGTTTGAACAAGAAAGCTGACTATGACTTTTGATATTTTCTCATCACAGAAGACCAGGCTGTAGATTCAGTCATTTTCCGTTGCAAGGTCTATTTGAACAGAATGAGGAAAGAATTTGTTGCACACCACGGTCATCTACTAAGACGAGGTAAGCCAGTGGTACAGTATACGAAGCTACTTTGACTAAATGTAAAAAGTTATACCCCTTACAAAAAGCGTTGAGTTCCTCCAGAAATCAAGGTGGTGTACAAAGTTTCTTTGACTAAATTAGATAAGTACATCCCCTACTAACAAGTGATGAGTTCCAATAGTAGTCAGGTTTGATAAGAGACCACAGTATCTTGCAGAAATACTTAATTTGAACTCTTGCATGCATGGCAAGCAAACGGAGGATCTGAGGGATATGTCTTCCTGTACATCTGGAAATCAGCTAATTGACAATTAGCAAAAGTGAGCAAATTCTTTAAAAAAAGCCTACATTTTAAAGCAGTACTATACAGTAGATGCACTTAAACAAAATCTAACAATAGTAAATAGGGCCATTCTGCAAAGTGGGACTCAAGTGTCCTGTGCTGTCATTTTTAGGGATATACTGTAGTTACAAACACAGAGCTTTCTTCTGTATGCTCCCAGTGAGCACAAGGGCAACATTTCCCTGGTTTGTGTTGTCACTGTGGGGGTTGAGAACATGCTGAAAGGGATTTTAAGTTTACATCCAAAGGTTATGTGAGTTATGTGCCCTTGCCCCTCACTGTCAGACTGTGTGCAGAGTCACTGACTAATACTGTGCAGAGGTAAATCACATTTTGACGTAGAAGGGCAGTACAATGATAAAGAGCTTCTTCCTTAATAGTCCTCAGTATTCAGTACTTCTGTATAACAATTCAAAAAATTAACATTTAAGCTTAGTCAAGACTATAATGATGGGAATTATGGCTGTTTAATGCATTGCGTGATGCTGACATTTATCTGCTGATTAAAGCCACTGAGAGTAGGCTGTTCATGAATACCTAGTAGCTATTTTTCTCTTAGTGTCAGGATGGCTCTGTGCTACATTTAGGACAGGATGTCCATGTTTGTCCCCATTGGTGTCCTTTGTCATGCTGGTTAAAAAGGCTTCAGCAAGGCACTGTGACTAAACTAAAGGCCGACTGAGCAAGCAAGGTCAAGCCTTTCCCCTCGTGAAAAAATGTCAGGGGCAGAGTGATCTCCTTGCTTTTTCTCTGAGTGGTTAACCAAGAGGTTGAAGGAGTCATTCAGGCTTCACATCCACCTCACTCAAAAGGAAAGTATTGCACATATTTATGTGAATGTAGTTTTTTTTTTTTTTTTCAAGTATTTTAGGACACATGAATATGTGCATTAAAAGTGAATCAAATGTAGTTCATCAGCTGTTGTTCTGTTATAATAGGATCATTAAAGCTCAGCACTGGATCACACGTTTATTTTACTTTAACAATTGAGTGATAGCTCAGATGAAGGTAGCCTGTGACCACTGATGCTAAGCAAGACGAGGTCCTGGATGCCGGTGGTGACGGAGGAACAGCATTGTGATGCTTGAAAGACTGATATAATGATAGGCATATACAGTATGGTGTATATAGAGTATATATTTCACACGGAGGGAGTGGTATTGGAAAAAGAGCGACATGTCCAGTGAATAAATGATTTGGGAAGAACACAGAGAAAAGGAGAACTGCCCTGAATAAAAGGTTTGGGAGTGACCATTGAAAGAGAAAATTAACTGTATAGGGAATAACTGCAGGCAGAATGTGGAGAAAAGTGAGTGGAAAAAAGGCTATATAGAAATAATAGGTGTATGTCAAGAGTGCCGAGGGGAGGTGCCCTTCCTGGTTGAACCTCTGCTATAGTTACATTTTACTGCTTCGGATAATGTCAAGATTTGCATTAATTAAACTGCAGCAGGGGGTTATCTTGCAGCAGGAGCTGCATAACTGTGTCATTAGGCCCAGTTAAAGCTGGGCCTAATGGTTGAATTTTTCTTCTCTGTCTGGTTGAATTTTTTTTCTCATTTTATACATCATTCTTTTATGCATAATCCATTTGAAACTGGAGCATTAGTTATAGGAGCATTGGTCCATAAAGACTTATTGTAAACTTACCTTTCTTGTTTTCAAAATATAGGAAACTGACCCTTGCAAAATAGCATGTATACTCACAATAACATATGAACTATAAATAAGAAGCATGCATAACGCTTTAAATTTTTAAGACTTTGTTTCTATTTTTCCTGCTTTGATCTTATTAAACAAAAAAAGTTGTTAAAATACCAGACCACAGAGGGATTAAGGGAGGAATGCTTTCTTTTTTCAGCCTTGGCCTTCATGCCATCATAATGATTTATTGTGATCAACTTATGGCACCTGTTTACTTAAGAGCTTTATACCTGCACAAAAGGATGCTGTCACACACGGAGAGCAAAAGAAATTTCCATCTGTTGAATTTGAAAATAAATTAAAATATGTTCTTTTATCACAGTAGCACAACATTGTAAATACAGGGGTGGATCGGGTGGAATTTATCACAACATTGCAGTTATGATACAGAAATATATTTGATACTGGAAAATGGGATTTTGTTGATTTAGATTGAAAACATTCTTAATGTTTATCAAGTTGGAACAGCCACATTTGACATAATTGGGGAATTTATGAATTTAAAATCAACCATAAATTGGTATAAAAGATATTTTTCTTGTTTTTAAGTACAGTAGACTCTGTTAGTGTGAATAGATCAGTCTTGATTTTTAAAACCTTACACCTTTGTTTTTCCTGCTGTTTATTGCCTGTATTGACATGCTTTTGTAGTTGTAATTAACATTATGGAAAATTAATCATTATTTATGTCCTCTCTGAACTGGAAGTACATAAATCTACAGTAAAATTGCAATTACTGGGTACTGGGATATGTAGGTAAAACTATGAAAAAGTTTGGGATCACTCACAGAAATCCTTGACAGAATGTTTTATATGTTTCTTTGGATGAATAACAGCAGCCTTAAGCCCTCTGGTAATATCTGGGTAATAAGGAGAATTTTTGATGGTACTTGTGCAGGTAAGTATGTGCTCGCTAATACTTCTTGTACGACACTGTCTCCCTTCAAACACCCACACATATTATACCCCACAGCATTATCCTAACACAGTGATGAGATGATCATGTACGCTGCCAGAATGAAAATACTAAAGGCACTGTAACATGTATTGTTTGAACAGATCCTTTTCGTGTAGGTGTTTGTTCTTCAAGTTAACCATCTAACCTAATCCATCCCATATGTTTTGAGAGTAAATGTGACTTGGCTGTCAGCATCTCGTGAAGTGCATCTGACATGTTCCTGTTGATAACCATCAGCTTATTTTCTTTAGCGCCACAGCAGTGCAGCCTGGAATCTGCTGCTTACAGCAGAGCTGAAAAAGGAGGGGTTGCCTTTGAATGATCTTTCCCCTTCCTTGTTATGTTGATCTTTGCTCATAGTTCCTATTTTCTGGAAGATTTTGTTGCCAGAAAACAACTTGCCTTTTTGTTCAGTCTCCATTGTTAAAGAAACCCTGACTTATTACGATATCATGGGGTATATAGCAACAACATTCCTCTTGCATTGTTGAGAAAGGCGTGTCATGGATGCACTAGGTTTGGCCTCGCACTGTAGGTCATTCTCAATCAACAGTGTAAGTTGACAAAATCTTCACAAAAAGCTCCTCTTTTAGATTTACCAGTGCAACATCAGTGTCATAACAGGGAAAACGTCATTAAAATGTAGACTGTATTAATACTAATGAACCTCCTAAGTAACATAAAAGAGCCACTGTTATCCCCACTGATAACAGTGATGGCTGATCAGCTCCCACTTAAAGTTAAGAGTCACTTAGGCTCAGAGTTTGGATCACAGTGATGGCACCACATAACATAATCAACTCCTACACATGTCATTCAACTCCTGATGCTGCAGCCCCTTCATGACCTTACCAGAATGTCTCCACCCTGCTTTCTCTGTAATTACATTCTCCACTGGGGGAGCCCACGCTGCAGCCCACCACTGATCTCTGAGAATGGAGAAGAAAGGCACCAGAGAAAGGAAAATGGTGTGCAGACAAATAAAGGGAGATGTTCTCTGAGTGCATGGTGTGGAGAGGTTGTGAGGGCGAGGGTTATATTGAGGATGATGGGAGTAGTACTCCCAGAGGAGGAGGAGAGGATTAAGAGGAATCTGTCTGAAGGTGAAAAGGTCTTATCCTTTCTAGTGAAGACCTAAAGCTTCTTAGAGATTTTTTTTTCCAAATAGAAACGGAGCAGGAATGTGTTTAGCCAATGTAAACCAGAATCCACATTTGCAGTGTATATAATTACACAGTTCCCAGTTAAGAAAGTAAATACTACAATCACATTGTGCCTGTAGACTGGAGTTCTTGTGTGCTGTGGATAGATTCTAATACTTTTGACCAAATGAAAAAGGAATCCTGACAGGTATGAAGCTTATTTCATCATTGGTTCAGATGTGTTTGTCATGTGCAATCTGGCCTGCAGTCTGTGGTTCATTTACTGTAATCTCTGGAAAATTGACTGAAGGTAGTCCTTATGTATGTGCATGTGTTTCCATTTCCTTTTGTGTGCGTAGGTGTGGGTGTGAACATCCATACATCCTTTTGTGTCTCTGCGGCACAGGTGTGTCTACACAAACTGCTTTGACTTTATCAGGTTAACTCCTTTTGAAGGAACACCAGCTGGCCTCGCCGTCTGCTTTTGGGCTGTCATATAACCCACTGCAGCAGAGCTGTCCTAATTATCTGTCACTCAGTCTACCTGCCTTGATACCACGGGACATACACTCACTATATTGCAGTTTCCTGTGGGAGCAGATAGAATCAGGCTCGTCAAGTCTTAATACAGTCAGTAGCTTCAAGCTTTGCTTGGTCTGTTTCTTCCCCTCTAACTCATTTACTGTTTATCTGAGGATATAGACCTTGGAAAATTGAATCTGGCTTATTTTCTTTTCAATCTTTTCACTGGATATTTATTGTGTTTTTCTGTATTATTTTTCACATGTCCACTTTTTGAAGTTACAGGAGTAGACAGTGTAGTTGTGGATTATTTGGTAACTTAACCTATTACAATAGGCAGAATGCTGCGCTCCTAGTCATCTTTTATTTTGTGTTTTTGTGTGGTGCCGCTCTGGTGTTGTAATTAAAATGACTTGTCAGGTCCTTGCCACCACAGACTGAAAGTCTCCTTTGACTCTTTTTGGGAAACCAAAGGTTGCAGTTAACATGAGCAGCAGGCGACAACTTGAAAACCAGTGCAGATTTTTTCCCGAACTGGCATGGTACCATTTAGATGCATCTACATAAAATGACGGATTATACCCCAGTGGAACAATGCAACTGTATTGCCGACAAAAAGAAAGCAGGAAAATTGCTGTACCTAGTCTGGTTGCTAGCGTAGTGCTTAACAGCAGCGCTCCCGACGTGCGGTAGATTAATGACTTGTCAGAGGAAACATCCGCAGGGCTGCCACGGCTATTGGAAGATGTGTTCTCTGTCTTATATCCACTACTGGGTCTCCAGGGCTGCCCATGCTGCCAGCCACATATCCTCTATTTATTGCACTATATTTTAGAAAAGAGGAGCGTAATCGCAGAGCTGACAAGTTCAAACTTGAAGAAAAGCAGAGCTGAATGTCACCAGGAATGACATGCTTTCTTAAAAAGAGACATGTTGCATGTGTTGCTGTTGCATACTTTGAAGTTTGAAAAGGTTAATTTTACTTGATCTTTCCTTGAAGTAAATCAGCTTTGAAGAAAACTCATTAGCTACCTTCCCACGGTGCACCTGATGGAAGCCATTTACTTTCTCATGTTTTTGTCTTCCACCATTAACACTAATGCTCAGGGTCACTGATTAAAGTACACCCATGTAATGTCACCACTGGCCTCCTACGTTCACCAAAGGAATCACAGTTTATTTCCCCTTTGTCTTTTCTCTCCTCTTTTGTGTCCTACTTTACTTTTCTTCTTCACTTCTTCTTTGCTCGGTCTTGCTTCTTCACTCCCGCCCTTATCTGCAGGTAACAGTATACTACACTCAGCTGCAGACAGTGTGACGAGTGCTGTACAGAAGGCCAGCCAGGCTCTGAATGAGCGCGGCGAGCGATTAGGTCGGGCTGAGGAGAGGACTGCAGACATGATGAACAGTGCCGAACAGTTCTCTGTCACTGCACACAAGGTGAGGCAATATGTTAGCAAGATACATTACAATGCATAACCTCAGGACAGGCTTACTGTATGCATTTTAATACAGTACATTGAAATTCTGACTTCGGGTCCCACCTCATGTGTTATAGAATATCTAGTCATTATTGGTTCAGCCAAAAGATCAAACATTTTACTTAAACCTGAGGATATTTGTAAGAGCTGCTCTATTGTGACTCTCAGCAGTGGTGCTCTCTGCTCTGGGAAGATAATAGCTTTTTTCCTCTTCCCTCATTTACTCTCTCTTTCGTAGTTCTCTATAGGGTGTTCCCTCATCCTCCATCGATCCCATATCTCTTGTTTGTCAGGAAAACTAATTGCATGCTGTTTAATGAGGCTATTAGCATAATATGATTTTTGTACTACAAAACACACGAAAAAAAGTCTATTGCTTTGTAACGAGCGCACCTGATTACGATCATCATAGCTGTCTTACTAATAGCACACAGTACATCACGCATGCCTGGGTTTGCAGCTTGGCTTCTTGTGTAAAATAAGGCTGTTAGTGTACTGATAGACATGTGCCATATAAAGTGGGATGTCAGTGACTTTAATAGTACAGCCATCCACTGCCTATTGAAATGACTGTTTTGAGTGATGCATAATGCCATACTAGTGATGGTGGGATAATTGAAAGACATTTCAAGAGCCATGCATGGCCCTCTTACTGCTCACAGATGAGCTTCCCCACCGTGATGAATTACAAAAACTGTGATAAGCAGAGAATAATGCCTTGGCTCTGGTGGTTTCAGGAGAGAATGACTGTAGAACCCCTGTGAAGAATCGCTCATTTGCCGTCGTTTCTCATTTCACCCGCTGCCATTAGCTTTTATATTATTTGTTTTATAACTTATCATTTGTCTTGCACATTATCATCAAGTCTCATAATGTTGCATGTCTGAAGCCCTCTGTTAAAGGCTGTTGGTCGCCTTGCAGACGGATAAAGAAGTCATTCCTGACAGCCTGTGTTTTATCCGTTACATTTCTGTCTGATGATGACTTTGACGATAGCTTGACACGATCTCTTGTGAAGCTATTTGAGATTTCCTACTTTTCAAGTCATCTGCATGTGTTGTAAGTGGCCAAGTGCAGTGCTGAATGTCTGCAGTGCTGTGAAAGGGTCACCTTGACTCTTTTTCTCTCAGTTCACTTCTGCCATCCTATTTCTGCACCTCTCTTTGTGACAGTGGCTGATTTAGCTGCGCTGCTCAGTTTTAATCAAGACCCCTCATTTCTGCGTGCTCCTCTACTGCCCCCGCTCGTTCATTGTGTAGAATTCAGTTTGTCTCATTCTACAGCAACATACTTCATACTTAGTCTGTAGTCTGTGTGTGTGTGTGGGTGTGCATGTTTGTGTAAATGTGTGTCTTCCATTCTCACGTCTCAATACCCCGTAGCTTTGTGTTATATTGGTGACCCTGGTCATCTCTCTTAACGAGCCTCCAGCTGAGCCCATTAAAAATGAGATAAATGAAGTTGCCCTGTCATTGCCTGAATAAAAAATACACCAGGACCCCTGTCTGCCCTCCAGCACCTGCATAATAAACCTTCCCTAACAGCTTTTTCTCATTTGTGGAACGGTTCTAAATAGTCAAATCTGTACCTTTGTTTCCTCATTTTACTCACTGTGCTCACTATTGCATTTTATCTGTTACATCTACTGGCTAGCATTTTGCTGATATGCTAATTTAAAATTCTCACTGTATTATTCCTCAACCTCCTCCCCAATTTTTCTACAGCTTGCCATGAAGCACAAGTGTTAGACCACTGCCAAAACCAACTGGGGGGGTGGGGATCAACAATCGCCAGTTGCTGTACAGGAGAAGGATTCCAGATTTTATTCTTTAAATTTTTTTAATATGATTACTATTTGTTAACAATGTTAACATTTTAATGCTTTGAGTTGTATTCTGGTGCATCTTCTGATGGTGACGGATCGAGCAGGGGGGGAGGAAAAGAGGTAAACAACGCTACTTTGGACTGTCTGCAGAATGTTTCATGCTTCTGTTTGCCAAAAAAAAAAAAAAAAGTCACAAGCCACAGCCATGACTGTATCTGATAACCACGGCCACTCAAAACACTTCCCCTTTTCATACGCTCAGACACTAATGTGAGCGCACACATGCTGACAAGTCATTATCAGCAATCACTCCAAGACAAGGAACAGCTTGTCACACGGGTTCTTAATTGTTGAGGGTTATTTATGAGCACTGCAGTGATTGTGCAGTCTGACTCATGAGTGACGGACCCTCTCATGGGTTTCACAGGTGTGACTCTGGATCTGGGTGGCAGTATACCACACAAATATATAACACATGGAGTACATACTTGAAGATAACCTTGATTTTCTTACCTGATGCCTAGGTTGTACCCAGATAAATATTTTGGCAACACATTTGGGAGAATGGGATGTCAGATGAAAGGAATAATCATATATGTGGAGAAAACATTAACTCTACCCCTGAACATCAATAAATCCAGAAGTTTAATGTGTCCATCTCTCCTTCAACTCTTGGACATTGCAGTCTTTCAGTCTGTTGTTCTGTCCATCATTTCAAAATGTATCAAAACAGTATTAGTCAAAATATTTTCAACATATTATTTCATAAACTGTGGTTTGGGTGACAAACAGTGAAATATTTTAGTCCTCTGTTTGACTTGTTTACCATTCAAAAACAACCAAAACTACATGGAATACAGTTGCCAACATTTTTGGAAGTGTACTTGAAGAACTGTTTTGAAAATAAGCTTTTGAAGTAAATAATTTATGTTAAGGGGAGTGGGGGGGCAATTCAGTAAACCAGCTTCTGCATTGTAAAAAGTAAAACATGTAATTCTTCTAGTACTATTATCTTAATGTCTGTAGAGCTAATTTGTTCATGGGATGTTTTAAGTTACTTCCAGCTGTATTTCAACTTTAAACATTCAGTAGTCATATCTTACACTTTTTGTATAATTTGGGTTGGTCATTATAATGATTGATGTGTATACTGATGAAGGACAAAATGTCTCAAATATAAGTGTGCAGTAGTGTATTTTTTGTGTCATTGCTCTAACACTGACTGTAACTTCCACTTCCTCACTGGTAAGATACCACCCTCACATTCGGGATGTATTTGATTCTTTTTATATTTTGAATTTTATAATTCATGACATTACAATGCACCGACAACCTTATCTTGCAGAGCACTGTTGAGTTCATACTGAAACGTTCCAGTTGCCTAACTGTTATTGTGCTTGTATTCCTCTCTCTAACACTTTGGATGTTTATTGTTTTAATAAAAAATAATATATATATATATATAGTGTCATTTTTTATAACCAGCTTTAACAATTCCATCAAACAATGGAATCAGAAGTTGTACATTTATTTAGTTGGATGATTCTTATCATTGTTATTGCATTTGTGTGTTTTATTCATGTATTTTCTCTACTCATAAACAATAAGCTGCCAAAAGCTTAGTGTCTAAAAGGTCTTTTTGTAATTTTCTCTGTCTGATGTGCTCAGTCTCACTTCATGCTTGAACAATGCTCATATCACACTGATCTCAGTCCTCTATAATACTGTAAGATGTAAAATAAAGTCCGATCCACAATCAAAATAAAATGGTTCTTTATTAGTGCCTTTTGCTGTTAACGTCTCACCTCAGTTACCAATATTGTCTTGAGTTTTAGGTTTTGGTTACAGTTGAATGAAATACTGGGTGTGTTGAAGTATAATGGTGAGGGTCATTCTTGGTCAAATCTTGCACATTTAAATATGACTACTTGTATCTTTTATCTAATTTGAGCTTTAAATAGTTCTCTGTTATCTTGTTTCACCAGGTTTAAATCCATTTACTAGTTCTACATTGTGTGTAAATCTAAATTATTTATTGTAGATGCAATAGGGGTAGTAGGGGTATTAACATTTTTATATTTGAGTTTTGTCAACCTTCCATAGAGAACTCTGTATCACTAAAAAAGAAATAAACATATTTCTTCAAGTTTTGCAAATTGTTTCCCCGGTACTGGTGATGTTACTTCTATAAATGAATACTGGTGACATTTCTTCTATAAAAGGGTGTAAATTATCTTTTTTTTCTATTGTACTGACTAAAATATTCAGACAAGAAGGGAACATACAGTTGCACTGCAGTCAAACTTAGGGTGTGAACAACTGCTCTACATGAGATTCTCCTGTTTCCCCTGCAGAGGGCAATGTCAGCACAATATAAGGCAGCAAGTCTTGATAGCTCACTATTGTCAAGGATAGAAATGTAGTTTAATTGTTTGTGTGGCATGGAATATGTGCATGTGTGGTCATAGTATTATAAAGCTTACGTGATCAAATGTACTTTGTTTTACTGAGATTTAGTGTCCGAAAAACATGTCCATAACCACGTACAGTAATATCTAGAGTGCTGTCATTGTTTGTTAGATTTGTCTTTTACTGTTAGTGGAGCAGTGCTAAAGTTATCTCTTTCTCACACACAGGTTTGGCTCATAGAAAAACTGTAGAATTTGTCTGTAAAAGACTTAAAAATGTATTCAAGTGATGTAGTTGTGCTCTTAAAGTTGAGGGACTAGCAAGAGTCATTAAAAAAAAACCAAATGCTCAAAGTTGATGAGATATCCTGACGTTTATTCCCTAATATGGCTGTAGCTCCAAAACGGTAGGATCCTACAATTCCATAATCCAGCTCAATAGTGTCTCTTTATTAGTGCCCCCCCCCCCCCCTCCAAATAGTAAATACCCATGTCTTTTAAACTCCATGCCTCTTATGGTGACTCTTATGATATCACTAGGGTTCTCCAGAGCCACAGAGGATACTATTCAACTGTTTTAATAGTACATTTGCCCAACTCGTATACTGATCTTTATGTGTAAAGTTTCCCTGTTTTCCCCCCTGCTTTTGGTGAATATTCAACCATAAAACATATTTAACATCTTTTAGCTTTTGGATGTCTTGTCTGATGTCAGGTTGATTTTAGGTTTGCAGCTCTTAAAGTGGTACCAAAGACGCCAATCCGAAATTGGTAGAAAGTCCACTGATAACATTTTAGGTTCCATGCCAGATACAGCTCGTGCAGTTGGCTGAACAACCTGTATCAGTTTTCCCTCTTTCACTTTTTTAGACTGAATTCATAAGAATACCCATATCCAAGATAATCCATCATTTGGTATACACACATTTCCTAACTGTTACCAGTATCATAAGCAATTAAAAATCATATACGTGCCACACAAAATAGTATAGATAGTGCATATTTGTAGAACTCAGTCAGATTGTATTTATACCAAAACACCCTGAGCTTTGAAACCCATTCACTGTTTTCATGGAGTGAAGGAAGAAACTGGTAAGCCTGATCCTTATCGTTGATAAAGACTTGGGGCATAGCAGAGTCAAGTGAGCAGAAATGAATCTTATCAAAACATCTACGTTATCTTCTCCCTCCTTGCCACCTCCTAATAGTATTTTAATTCCAATTAATGATGCGGACCAATCTGACAAGCAGAGGGGCAGTACGCGTAATAGCAGTGCTGAAATACATGATCTATAGCTTTTAGTGTTGCAGAGGGGGAAGTAAGTACCTCATAAAAGGCCCGGTGCAGGACTTTGCTACCATTACTCACTCTGCCAACTCCTGTGAATCACTCCCGGCCCCTTTTTAAAACCCACGTCTAATCGTTCAGCTCTCCTCTCTCTTTCCCTCCCTGTTCTAGCAACACTGAGATCCTGGGCAATACCAATGTGGCTTATGTGTCGACACCTGGAAGAGATTATTTGTCTTTCAAGATTGTAACCTGGATTTTTGGAGAGCTGGAATACATTTCTACCTTTTGCATTTTACATGCTCACCAATCACAGTTATATGACCTTTGTACACCACTGGAGGGCACACTATCCCTGTAAAAAACAAAACAAAAAAAAAACATCAACTCTGTCAGCTAGCCTGTTACTTAGTTATTTGCCTTCTTTTCCATAGAAATATATCTCGGTGTTGTCTGATCAGTTTCTTTTTATGTGATACAAATGTTGCATATTATCTGTGGTGGAAAAAGTATTCAGAGACATTTACTTGCGTACCACACTATAATCTACTCCTTTGCAAGTAAAATTCAAGCATTCATAATTTGACTCAAGTAAAAATACACCAAATGTATTAAAAGGAAAAGTATTCTTTATGCAGGAGTCTGATAATATTGTATGACATATTGTTGAATTAGACACACTAATGCATAAACATTCATTTAATAATGTAGCTTGTCAAAGTGGGGCTAATTTTATATACTGCTGGGTAGTTTGACCTATAACAACACTGCATCATATTCCATAAATTCATCATTGTTTTTAATGTACAGTCTTAATCTGCAAAGTAACAACTAACTCTAACTCTCAAATACATGTAGTGGAATAAAAAGCACAATATTCCTCTCTGAAATGTAATGGAGTAAAAGTCTAAAGTAATAAAATGGAGATACTCAAAGTACAAGTACCTCAATGTTGTACCCAATCACACTGCATGAGTAACATTCCACCACTGCATATTATATGTTATAACTTTTCATTTAGATTCATCTCAACCCTTTTATTTTAACATGCAGAGGAAACACTCACATGGGTGACAAACTGTAGGTACTTATTTCTTGAGTCATCGTAACACAAGACTGGAGAATGTGTCCGGTCAGGTGTCACCTTGAGAGGTGCACTGACATTCCTGTCAGCCAGGGAGTCGGTGTCACTTCAGGAGAGGCTCTGTGTGTGTGCCCGACTAACTAACTGGCTGACCAACCGGCCTCAGGGCGACTCCTTTTTAATCTGCCAGACTCCCCAAAGCTCCACGGGAGTAATTACAAGTTACACCCAGAGGTGAGAAGGCTGAATGAACTGGGACTGCACCTCTATTTCTCATTATCACATACAAATCTCTGCAATGATTCCTGAGTAGTCCTATTAGTAAGGACTGGAATTTACCCCAAAGTTAAAAGTTTAATAACTGCAACAGGATATTGCCTGTGTCCCCTGTGTATTCTGGAAAGTGGGATCTAGAGAAATAAGTCTGGACAGGAGTTCTGCAAAACTTTTTCACATGGTCGTGAACAGCTCTATCTCAGTGTGGTTGTATGCGCTATATGGTGTGTGAAATCTGTATAGCTATTAGTAAATACAAATCTGAATCCTTTAAGCATTTTTCTCTACAACTGGTATACATAGATTTCAACTTGAATGCACTTGTGTATTTAGGTGTGATACAGTGATGGGAAGGAGGGCCATCCAGACAGTGCCAACACGGACATTTTATCCAGTAAATACTTTTCAGAATATACAGGAACTACATGTTACCTACCTTAATTAATGCAATCTGAAGCAAACTACTCGCTGCAACATATATCCACTGCACCCTTTTAAACAAAGCGGTTTATTTAAACTGTTAACTCTCTGCCCACTCTTTTGCTCTGCTATGCTGCTGCACTGCTAAATTGCTAACTCAGTTGTATCGCTGCTTCAAACACTTGCTGCTGCTGCTCATTTAACATTTCATAAGCAAGCTCAGCTGCCAAACAGTCTGATCATGTGGTTCCAGTTTGGCTTTGTGGAAGAAATACCTGTGTTTATTGGTCTCAAATGTGTCCTTAGGTAGCATTTTTGTGCTTGGCAATAACAGTAGGCTAAAGTTATGAGGCTGCTGTTGCTACTGTTTTCTTGCTCTCCTGCTGATCTGGTTGTAGTCGATGTCATGGTGTCTGCTGGCAATTTCTGCTTTTATGCTGATGCTGCTGCTTCCTTCTACCTTTGGGCAATATTTATTAATTGCAAATTTCTTGAAATAGCTTTATTTATTTTTCTTTAGTTGTTGTGTGGCATGCACATTATGATGCTTTTACAGTATTTTACAGTTTACTTCTTTGCAAATTCTTCTTAAACACTGCTGCAAACACTTGCTGGTGTGCTGCTGTGTTGCTGTGTGAGCTAGTTTCTGCCAGTAGACACTGAGTCTTAGTTCCTCTCGGGCGGTGCTTATTGTCGTCACTCCCCAATCTGCCGTGTTTTGCTGAGCTTAGCGTTTGTTTGCAGTGAGTGATGAGATCAGAAGCTAGATGCCAAAAATCAGTTATGTCATTCTCTATATTCACATAATGTGAGTAGGCTGACTAAATTATATTTAATACAGGTTCAAAAATACATACAGATATAACTACAGAATTTTTACAAAAAACTTTTAAAAACAACTTTTAAAAAACTATATTAACAGCCATATCCAAGACCAAAGTGGGAAAGAATACACTAAAGCTGGTGTTGGAGAGACGTACAAGGGAGTGTCCACTGAACATGCAATCAACAGCAAACAATTGTAAGTACTCCAATGTAGTGCTGAAATGATTAGTCGATTAATCGACGAGTCGGTCAACAGAAAGTCAACAACAATTTTGATAATCAATTGTTAAAGTCATTATTAAGTAAAACATTCTGTTTCCAGCTCCTCAAATGTGAAGATTTGAAACTTTTCTTTGTTTTATATAATCGTAAATTGATTACCATTGGGCTTTTGACTGTTGGTTGGACAAAGCAGGCTTTTTTTCCTGACATTTAATGGACTAAATAATTAATCAATTAGGCCTAATCAAAACATTAAAAAACAACAACGTAATGAACAGATTAATCTGTAATGAAAATAATTGTTTGTTGCAGCCGTACTCCAACGGTTACAGGTGGACAATGGCATAAATTGTTCAGAACTGGCAGTACCAGTTGGTTCTACATAGTGGGATTGGTTGTAAACACTAAACTACAACAACAGTAGCAACGCATAACTTAAAACAGATAATAGGTTAAACATCAGCAAGATGAAGACCACTGCCTGATCTTATGCAATGTAGCACTTACCTAGACCGAGTAATGACACACTCTTTACCATGGCTCCAACAAGCAAGAGCTACATCTGACAGGCACAGAGTCAGCACATCTGATGCAACTAACTGTATGAGGAGGGAGGAGCCTGTACCTTTTCAGTACAGCAGTTCTGGCCTGTTATAAATAGTGCTCCCCCCTCAATTATGCAAGTGACCACGGTATGTTGAGTGTGTGTTTATGACGTTAGTATGTTAACACAGAGAATTAGAGGTTTATTTAAGGAAGAGGCAGAGACGGACTGGTGGAGCTTGAGAAGTCACCTCAGTGCCCTGCCTACAGTGACTTGGCAGATGTGTAGCGAGGCGAAGTGCACAACAGCTGCTTGCTCTAAATCGGGCCTCCCATTCTCCCTCTGCCTTTGGGTTCCTGTGGAGTGCAATGTCAGCCGTGCTGGAATCATCATTCATTATCCTGATATGTATCTACCTCACACACTTCTCTCTCTCACACTTTATCTCTTCCGGTATTGGTCCTCTTTTTGTTCAAGTGGGTCAAAATTTACTGACTTTAATTCCCTTTGTACACCGAGTTGTTTTTTTTATGCTTAGCTTTGTGCAATGTGTAATTCCGCATCGGGTTAGGAAAAAAAACACCTCAGATAGTTTGTTGTGTTTATTAATAAAGCCAAAGGGATATTTTTAAACTGAAGGGGAAAGCATACAGAGGCATCTTCTCTGCTTACAGAGAGTATAAATACCACCTTAAGCTCCTGCTGGAAATGAGACTAGTTTCAGAAGACAAATGGGAGGGGTGGAGGGAAAAGATCTGCAGTGACCCACTTCCTTGTGGACCTTTTTTATGCCATTTATGTTCACAATACAGAACACACAGGATTATTGTTGTTACACAAGGTGCAAAACATTAGGGATGCTTGCTGTCTCTGTGAAATTGAAAAAGAAACTAACTGCAATGCTAGTGTGTGATACAAGAAGATGGTCTCTCTTGATGTCTGTACCACCTTTAAGCCTTGAGAACATACAAAAAGGAAATGATTTTGTATGTAGTTTGTTTGTGTCTGTGTGGACATGCCAAACCTGCATGAGTCTCATGGTATAATGTGGCATCGTTATTGATCCGACAGCCCACCCCTCTAGTGTGCCCAGCTTACAATATTGACTTGACTGAAGAAACAGATTAGCTTCAAACAAGCAGTGACATGCAATCTTTCCCTCTTCTGGGAGCACTTAATGCTCTCACCCCATCACATGGATGAGGCGATCATGTGAGTCAGTCTGCCCTTTTTGAAGATGTATATCAAACAGGGTGTTTCTCTGGTTCAGTGCAGATACATACAGCTGTTTCACACCAAATTTGGGTTTGTTTTCATGCTTTCTGTCTGGTAGCTTCAGATAGACCTCTTTGGTGTGTGTGCAGAATCATTTCATCCTAGCCTGAATCCTTGCCTCATTCGTTGTCTGCGTGTTGCGGTTATTGTGCCTTTGATAGCTCCGTTTACTTTTGAAGGAATGTTTATATGCAAAATGTTTTCTATAATATCTCTATTTGCTGTGTGAAGGATAGTCCCGATCGTAGGAGGCCTCTGCTCCTCGGAGTGAGCAGGACATCAGTATGCAGACAACGCCCTACAGTTTTGCAGTGCAGGCTGCATGAAGCCTCTAAATCACGGTGGAATATGCAGGAGGGAGAATTCATAACAAAATCTGTCACTTCCTGTTTGTCTTTGATACATCACCACAGACTTGTTAATATTCTCCAAATTCCACTAGAGGACTGGGGGGGGGCAAGGCGAGTTATTGTAAGTCTAGTTTTTCTTTTATTTTCATTTTTGCTGTGTCTGGGCCGAAGGTAACCGCAGTGTGAAGCTGTGAAGAAGCACGAGTTTGTATCTGTCTCTCTATCGACTTGGGAGATTCATCTTCTAGGCAAAGAGGCGGCGCCCAAAACCGTGTGCATCAGCAAAGTACGACAACTGCGGCACTGACACCAGGGGGCAGCAATTAACATGAATTAATCACATTGATTTAGGCTTCATCTCCCTCTGTTTAGAGCTCTGTCTTTCTCTGCTGCGCATTCTCACACAAGACACACACACACACACACACACACACCTAACCTGTTATTCATACATGACACTAGTTGTCCCATATAATGGGCTGATAATGACTTCTTATCACACGTCTCCAAGCATTGTTAGACTAGAGGAGGAGGAGAAGATCAAAACAGGCCAAATGATGTAGAGAAGGGAATTGCACTTAACTACCAAAACATGAAAATGATAATTTAATAATAATAATAATAATAATAATAATAATAATAATTCAAAGAGAAGTAAGCCAAAGTAATATTTTTGATTAACGTCTGTGCAGTTCTTGTCCTTTCCATTCCCTAATGTCTCTTCTTTTCACCATATCATGCCCAGAAGTTCAGCATACATCCCCATATGTAACCACTAAGGGGCACTGCAGCTTAAGCTGAGTCCTGTGGAGCAGAAGAACCCAGCTGAACCTTTAGGAGCAGGACCGGGCCACGACAGCGTCAGCTGCTCACTTCAGTGCCAGCCCCTAAAAGTTACCCAGGATACCTGAATCTGCTGAGCTGTCTTCTCCTTCCACTCCCCTCTCTACCGCAATACGACTTTTCCACCAAACTCCATAAGAAACTTCTTTACATCTTACTCTCCTTGTTCACTCTCTCTCTCTCTCTCTCTCTCTCTCTCTCTCTCTCTCTCTCTCTCTCTTGTGCGCTCCCTCTCTTGCTCTATCCTTCTCTTTTCTTAGAGGCATCAGGTCCAATCCAGCTGTGTAGTCAATCTAATCCCTCTAATTCAGTTAATCTAATTTTCTGGATATGGTCACACTGCTGATCTCCACTGCTGGTCCTCTACGATCGCTCTCTCCGCAGTCTGATTTTCTGCCCAAATCCCCCGGAGCCTGCACTTTCCTGCTTCTCCTCCACATTACTTATAAAAAATAACTGATTGGCACTAATTTGATCTGGAGAGCGTTTACAAGGTGTGACATAACAAAGATCAGTGGCTTATTTTATATATGCCTGCCAGTGTTTGCTGTGTTTTAATCACAGTGAAAATGAATGTGGCAGGTTCACATTCAAGTTGTATTATGAAGACTCTCCCCTCAGTGATTTGCTATATGTGATTTATCCTCATGTTGCTGTTTGTTTGCTGATGATTAGTGATTAAATCAACATTTAGCAAGTCAGCTGTCTTTGTCAGCAGCAGTTGATGCTACAGAGCTCATGATTTATGTAATTCATTCAAATCTGACTGAACCGTACTCAGGAATGCAGTAATATAAACTGTACTGTATAGTTTAGCTTGAAAATTTAACATTGAGTTAGACAGCTGTGTTTATCAAGGAAAGGAGAATACGACGGGCCTGGACAGTCCCTCAACCTGAGCTTCAGTTTCCAGGTTGTCAATGTTATTCATTGGCAAAGAGTCATTGATAAACCATTTGGTTTGCTGTCGTGAGTTCCTGACGTTAACAAACCTGGAGCTTGCCTTTCCATGATGCCTAACAGTAGGACCCTCTACACATACAGTAGTATGAACTGTCTGTTGATTTCTAGCAGACTCGTCCCTCATTCAGTCTTCATTAGAAGCTGCCAGTGTGCAGTACATGCGTGTTTGAGGGATTACCATGGTCTATTAGCAGATAAGAGGGACTTTCTCGGTGGAAATCGCTGGAGATAGGGTATGTAGGTTAAACATTGTGTGTCCCAACACTCGCTTTTTAATCACGTTCACAGATAAATCCCAGTGTTATTTGCATCTTGCGGCCCGTTTTAACGCTTGCCTCACAGCATCACAAATGCCACTTGTTTCATCGTGCTTTTCTGCTGCCTTTCACTCTGTCTCCCTCTTTCACTCACTGTCTCTCGTCTGTCTGTGGCTCCTGGCTGCGGCAAATCTCCGCAGCGAGTGTCAAAAGAATGAACGTATTATCCGCATGAAAAATCATTTTCTTTACACATCCTCCTATAACCTGTTATTGTTTAAAAGTACAGAAGAGAGAGGAAAAAAATCCAGTTTGTGTAGGGGAGGGGGGCAGGAATGGTGTCAGTCTCAGAGAGAGGATTAGGGCCAGACCAACCAGACACAGGAACTGCTGGGGGAAAGTGGGCCGAACGGGACACACCCTTGTGTCATATCTCACTGTCTGGGTGGGTTTGTCCTGCCTGACAGCTGAAGGGAAAATATTCTTATATGTGTCTGTCATTTTTCCCCCCTCTTCTGTCACTTTCCTTTTATCCCTCCGTCTCTTTGGACCTATCTTTTGATCCTACCCCATCTCCCACTTCCACAGCTGTTTCTCTCTGGCCACTCCCCTCGCCCCCCTTGGCCCACTTGTGGATTTATAGGTCAACTGTCTGATGATTCCAGGTCCATCTTATTTAATTCCCTCCCAATGGGTGTCAGGAAAATGAATTACCTGCTGCAGCTCAGTTTGCAGAAATACAGTAAGTTACTGCCTGCTGTCTGCTCAACTGATGGACTGCAGGGATGTAATTTGTGCAGCTCTGAGTTCTGAATGTCATGAATAGTAAGAGGGAGGTATCTAATGAATTGTTGAGTGAGAAAGTGAGTGGTAGGAAAACTTGTGTCCATGAATTGTTTTTTTGTGAGGGCTGATTGGAGTTGAGCAACATGCTGATTTGTCCTGTCAGTGGCCTTCTGCGTGGACAAGACAAATCATGGCCCGCTCAAGACTCAGAAATAGACGAGGCATGTCAAAAACCCTTAAATTGGGTTTGTTCATTAGTTCTTTTTCTTGTTTGTTGTCTCTCTACAGTACTTTCTTGTCTATTTCTTCTTTTCCCTCAGCTCTGGCGCTGTCCTGAGCTGCCTTTTCTTCTTCGATCTATCTTCTTTCCCCCAGTGAAATGTGGATGGGGATGACTGCAATGCAGCTGAAACAACAGCAGTGGTCTTACTCCCAGATCAGACAAAAGGGAGGATGGCCTGTCATCCAGGTCTGTGTGGAGGTTTAAAGGCTCCCCCTGCTTTCAGGACCTTGATTGGACTGGGTCAGTTGAGCTGGCGGGTCGTCTGCCCGGCCAACAGATCCTCAAAGACATGGAGAAGAGAAACGCGTCGCTCCTGTCTCAGCATGGGCACACTACCACTACAGAGACTGAGATAAAACAAGAGATAAAAAGAAACAGACAGAGAGAAACAGACTAAGAAAATAAAAAAATGTGGAGAAAAGTGAATAACACCTAAAAAGTAATAAGCCTCCAACTTACTCTAAAGTTAGACCTTCAGACATTCACAAAGAGGATTATTCATGATATTGATGGCGCATACACAACCATTACATTTTATGCACACAGCACATCAACCTGCTATCATTAGGCACGTCTGCAGTATTCTCAGCTGCCTTACACTGACCTGAGTGCCTCTCAGTGTCCACTCAGCCTCCTGTGGTCTGTGCAAGCAAGCCAGACAGGTGTTTTCCGTTCTGCGTTATCCTTTTGTTCAGTATCGCTCTCACACCTCAGCCAGGCCCCGCGCCAGCACAGCAGGTGAATCAGTGTCATCCAATGCCCACCATGCGTCAGCGAGGTAAATATAACTCTGACTTTGGGGCTTTAGAGTTAATTTAAATGCCATAGGGAACGTTGCGTCTTCTATACCTGGAATTACATACAGATGGTGGAAAGAGGGGGCGGGAATGACAGGACGACAAAGCATGTGTGAACATGTGTTGGTGGTTGTGTGACTTGTCTTCACATATTGAAAGGCCCCAATAAGAGTGTTTGTAGACAAAACAATACAGAAACAGAAACAACAACTGCATGTTGGTGGCAAAAATGGTTGAAATATTTGACGTTTAACACCCAGAATTAAGGGATGTGATGTGGGCTGCAACTAACAGTTAATTTCATTATAAATTAATCTGCCTAATTTCCCTATTAATTAATTGATTAATCAATTGGTGTATAAAATGTCGGAAAATAGTAAAAAAAAAAATGCCTTTCATAATTTCCTAAAGCCCAAGATCACTGTTACAAATGTTATAAAACAGATCTAAGTAGCAAGTCTTCACATATGACAAGCTGGAACCTGAGAGTGTTTTGAAAAATGACTTCCAACGATTAATCAATTATCAAAATAGTTGCAGATTAATTGTCTGTCGATCAGCTAATCAATTAATCGACTAATTATTTCAGCTCTAGATGTTGCGTTTATGAATTGTCTCATGTTGCTGGTCTGTAATTGGTTTTATGGCACAAGGGGTAATGAGGTAATGTTTTGTTTGCCTGCTGTTGCTTTTTAGATTGGACTTCCCTCTGAGGTCACTCTTCGACCAGGAAAGTGTCCACAGTGACACCAAAAGTCAATGTGTGCACATAAATTGAATTTACACTGTTTACATTAGTGGATGGGATGAGCACTGTTTGTGATTTAGTCCGATAACCAGTGGTGAAAAGTAACTTAGTACATTTACTCAAGTGCTGTACTTGTGCACAGTTTTGAGTATTTCTAGTTTATGTTTCTTTATACTTCTACTCCACTACATTTCAGAGGGAAATATTTTTTCCCACTACATTTATCAAACAGCTGGAGTTGCATGTCAGATTAAGACTTTGAATAAAAAAACATGTGACACATTGTTAAACATTAAACCAGTGGTTCTCAGCCTTTTTGGCTTGCAAAAACAAACAGTGTCTGGTTGGGGCCTCTTGTCATGTTTCAGATGTCTATGAGCTGCTAGCAGTTCAACCAAAGATCTCCCCTCTAAACTTCTCAGATTGTTTCATTTACCCCTAAAGGACTAAGCTATCTACCTGTACATACAGTAGTTAAAACTAGCTTCACCTCGACCGGCTACAACAGTAGAATAGCTACTTACAATATGCACTGATGCATCAGTATTAACCTTTTTCTCTATAATGAGTATTTTTACTTTTTATACTTAAAGTACATTTTGCTGATGATACTTCTGTACTATTATTTTTACATTACATTACATTTACTTTTACCTAAATAAAATATCTGAATATTTCTTCCACCACTGCCAATAACTTGCTGTAGGTGTAGACTTACATAAAAATCTTGTGTAATGCAACTGTGACTTTCACTCATTTCAGGCACTTAGACGGACTCCTTCTTGCAGAATCCAATTGTGTCCTGTCTCAGTGATCAGCTCTGTCTGTCAGTGTCCTGCTGCCTATCAGCTCGGGATGACAGACAATTAGTGGCAGTAGAAATGGCTTTTGAAGCAGACCCATTCCCCCTGAATTCCCTTGTCACAGCTCATTGCGATAAGACTGCAGAAGCACTGCAAGTGGGATAGCGGGGCAGTTACACCACGCATTCATATTTCAACAGCCGCTTGGGCTGAGACTGACTTGGAGCGGAGCGCACACGCTCACGCACATGCACACACACATAAATACTAACCATAGCACTTAGAAAACAGGTCCTGCTGCATCAAACACATACATACAAATTCACTCTAGAGTCTGTGTTTGTGTGTTGTGATGAGCCTCAGCTTTATTCAGCACAGTTGGGTTTTTTTTACCCGCTTGATGAAGGGGGAAAAAAAAGCTGAATGTCATATTCAGAGTGGAGATGCACTCTGCGCCTAAAACTACTCACTTATTCAATGCACAGAAGCAATCAGGAAAAAATTAAATCTCTGCCTTCGTGTGTAGAGTTGATGTTTATTGCTCCGGCTGTGGAGCTAATTATTTTTGTGTGCTGGCACCTTTACAGCCAGAAAGGAAGAGAGTCCCAAACGTCTTCAGGAAAATAATCTGTTTTGCTCACTTTATTATCAGTGAACTGAGATGCTAATGTGTGGGTCTGGAGTGTTTGGTAAGCCTGGAAATGGGCGCTGGTCAGAGCCTCTTACAGTAAACCTATAGTATAGATTAGCATCATTGCAGTTGACGTAACATGTTCAGCCTTCTACTTTCATTAACTATCGCCCATGTGTTCCTGGAAATTACTGGGAATAAAAATCACAGAGAGAAGATGTGACTCATGCTACCATGTATTTGTGTATGTGTCAGTATTACTCATCAGTTTCATAACTACTTTGCTGTCAGGTTGAAGATAGTGGATTAAGTTGGACAGAATACTTTTTAGCAACACCTGTTCTGTTAACCATCAGTTTAAGGAGCAATCTTGCAGACACTGGAGGATTATGTTTGTTAGGAATAGCAAGCATTATACTGCACATTTAATGTACTTACTGTACTTTACGTACAGAGAAATTGTTCATCACTTCACATATTTAGAAAAGAAGGTCCATTAAACTTATCATAGGAATTGTGAAACTGTTGTATCGATTCAGATGCCACTAATTTACGATAATTTATGCCCATTAACCTGAAACCAACCTCACATTAAGGACCCATTAATATCCAATAAATAAAACAAGGAAACAAGTATTTTAATAAATAATTTGTTAATTTACAATTAATTACAGTAATCAGTCACTTATGAAAGAGAGATTTATATGCCCCATCTTAGGTTACATCAAATATTATGTAGCAGACAAACTAATATTTTAAGCTACCTGTATTTTGAAGCATTAAACCAGGAGTTTCCAATTTACATTTACACTTTATCAAGTAAAGAAACTGATCCTGTGTAGCTGGGAAGCCTGTACAATAGAAATATAACACTGTTCATTTACGGTAGTGACTGTGGATTTGTTCTTCAATAAATCAAACCTAGATTAGAGTAGTATTTTATGTTTAACCTTGAGATTAATGACCTTATGTTAAACAATAAATTGTAACACCAGTCGTGAACATTATACATGGTCAGTGTTGCCTGATGGGTAGTTCATACTTACAGAAACGGCAAAAGAAAGGAGAGGGAAACTAAAGCTACGTGACACAGTGAGTGGTCCATTTGCAAATGGCATGGTGTGTGTGTGTGTGCGTGTGCGTATGCTCTGTAAATGCCTGCTTCCCAAGTTCCTGGTCATGATTCAGAGGAACCTGAGGAACATATCTCTAACAGCCAATTACTGTGTCTTTGTTCGCATGAATGAGTGAGTGTGCAATTGTATAACACATGCTTCATGCTCCAAGAGTGTTGGTGTAGGAGCCCTAATGAGGACAGCTCTCCCAGGTGCAGCGTCTTGTTAAAAGGAGGACACTGTAAAACTTCAGTTTATCATATAGAAATGGACATGTATGCTGTTAATGGATGTCACCTCATTTTGAAGCAAAAAACATGAAAATCTCATTGAGACAAAGATACATTTTTATATATTGAATTTCTGTATATGTGACACTATTGTGTCGTAACATTTTTCATTTATTTTCATTTAAATTAGTAATATATACTCATAAATAGATGGTGAGGTTACTCTAAGACAAAATGCCATTAATGAAAAGGGGTATTGTGGAAGAAAAACATGCTGAAAATACACTGAAGTTACTGTACATTTAAACAATGTTTTTACTTTATTACATTTTCTAACTCATGTTAACAATTATCAGTACATGCATGTGTGTACAGTTACTGCATGATTGTACGTATATGTGATGCAAAAAGGCTCTGCACCCTGTGAAGCACATTACAGCACAGGTAGATGAGGTTACAGCAAATGTACACTGCTGAGAAAAACACATAGAAGGAGCTGTTTGAATGAATACTTAATGAAAAACCAGTGGACCCAGTAGGCAGCAAAGCTCTGCAGAGGAAACTGGTGTCATGTGTAAATCGCAGGGGTCGTAGATTTAAATCCGACCTTTGCACCTTGACCCCTTGCTTCTCTGAGTCGGCAGAGTTGGATAGTGTGCACTCAGCATCACATGGCCGGGTACAGAGGGAGCTGAAGGGGCAGAAGATGTAGGAGGAGGGAGGAGTGGGGACTCTTAAGTGGAGCTCCAGAGGTTGGAGGGTCAAAGGGAGGCAGTGGGCCTCTGAGACCTGCCTTGATCTTCTGGTGAGTACTGTCACACCGCCTCACTTTGTGATGCAATGTGTGTGCTTCTCTGATCAGCAGTTTCTGTCATGTTAGCATTTTTACAATGCACCGCATTTAGTAAAAGAAATTGACTGGGAAGACGATATAGATTGATGTAAAACAAGCAGGAGGACAATAGATCACCCACCACATTCATGACATCTTGTCAGATTGATACCACATCCCATGGACTCTTCACTTATTGCATATAGATGTGCATAGGTCACTACACCACACAAACACCCACACATTATGCTCTATATTGTAACCACTAGCTGCAAAGCCTGTTATATACAGAGTAATCTAGAAATCTGAAGTGGGAATTCTAAATCCTGGCAGGTATATGAATCTGTTCTGATAAGCTTTCATATTTCTTGTACTTGCTGAAGTATTATTCAGGTTAACACATTGGAACATTTTCCTTCGGGTCTTGGCAAGCTCTGTTAACCATTCTAGAGTGTATTTGACATCTTGTATATTGAGCCAGGAGTTATCAGAAAGAAATGGGCATGTAGTCCTAAGGTAGATCATTACCAAGATGGCACTTTCCCCAATGCATAAATACACCGGTGTATGTCAATGAAAGCACAGGTGGACATTATTTGCATTGGTTATTTGAATGTCATTCACTCTGACAACTGCAGCATGTCAAAGTTTGTATTAATGTATTTTTTAAAGGCACTGTGTTAAGGAACATTAAGTAATTTATGACCCTTATCAGCAACAGCAGTAGGAAATGATGTAACCTCACACAACTCACTTGAATTTACACCTTACTCATCTACACCCGCAGCAGTGTCACCCCACCTGCCCCCTTGAGCTATGGGGGGGGGCATTTCAAAGGCCTTTCAAAAGAAATTTAACGTTCAAAATGCATAAATAAAAAGGATAGAAAGATTTTTTTGCTCTAAAGCTGTACATATATTGGTTATTTTCCTTTCAAGCCTTGCATGTGACATTAAAATATTGCTCATTTTTCCACATCAGTAGCTGTAGTTGTGGCTAGAATATTTGGCTCTGCTGTATTGTATTGTAGTTTATTCAACACAGCACTGTGACTGCAGCTACTTTAATTGATGTTTACATAGCAACACATTGAGCGTAATGCACTGTAGGCGCAGGTGTGTCTGTTTATCTGTATGTCTTCCCCTCAATGAACCTGTCAATCTCTAGCAATAGTGGCTTCAGCCTTGACCCTGACCTGGACCAAACGTCATGTCAGAGCCGTAGCAAACATTGCCTCCAGTCCAGCTTGGATCTCTTGCTCCTTCTTTGAGCTGGTTTGGATGAGGGAAAATTATTCAGTTTTCCCACTCTACCTACAGGTCTTACCTCTTTCCTTAGTATCCTCTTGTTCACTCTTGTCAGTCTTGCTTCCTTTCCTCTTCTTTGTGTGTTTACATTGCTGCATTGTTGTTTTCTTTGGACTGTCAAATATCAAGTTTAGCATTGGTCGCATGCAAGTAGTGCACACTGTACCTTTTAGGCTGCTAGTAATCACAATATTTAGGATGTTTTGTCATGATCAGGACTGAGGTGAATATAAACAGTCTTTTAGTTTATATCCTGAATTCTAAAGTGTTGCCCCCAGTCACCCTTCATCGTCTCTTCCTCCCTCCATTGCTCTCTTGACATCGTGTCAGTCTCTCCTGTGTCTCTATTAGCCACTGCCCCTCCCTCTCTCCATTCCTCCACCCCTCCCCCTTACCTCAACCCCCTGGAGAGGAGTGATACTGCTGATGCATCACCACCCAAGATAATTTGTTTAAATGACAGATTAGGAGGCTAACTCGATTTGTGTCCGATACAGTATGTAGTGTCTGTTACCAATCTAATAAAGCCAACCTCCCCGCCCCCTTTTCTCCTTCCTCTCAGCCCCTCCCCTCATCCACACACCCTGCCCCCTAGCCTGTATCTGCTGCAATAAGCTCCCAGTTCAGTGAGAAAGAAAGAAGGGGAGCAGCAGAGGCTTGTCTCCAGGGCTGTAACACGATCGCAGGCAGGGGCCACCAAGGCCTCCACAATAATTGAATTGCAAGGCCGGGAAGCTGCGAGGTTTGGCGAGGCGCTCATTGACTCATTGATCGGCGCAGAGGGGCTTCAGAAATATGCCTTGCAGTCGTGGCCAATCAATCAAACAATTAAGCCTAGTCTCTGTAGCTGGCTGTGCTCCATTTAAGTCTAACCTCCAAGCTGCACATTCCAAATTAATTGCTTCTCGCCACACAATAGGCCCACCACCTCCCCTCGTCTCCTCTGGTCCCTCTTTGTACCTGGGGAATAGGTAACTGTGAGTCTGCATTTCGCACAATTCCCATCTCTATAAAGCATCTGAGTAAACCCTGACACACAATCCCTGCTCTGCAGTGTGTGTGTGTATGCAAAGTGGATGCTCAATGCCACCTGCCTTCCTTTCTTGTAAAATCCAAGCACGTTTTTATCGGATTTTAGTAACACAAGGAATAGGCATGTCAGCTCTTGTGCTATCTAGGAAACTGCCAGAGTTAGGAGATAGGACGGAATATGCTTGTTCTTTGAGAGGGTTGCACCCAACAAGAGGAGGAGGAAAGGGGGAGTGGATGGGAGGGGGTCATCAGTGCAGCCTTTCCTGCAGCATCCCCCTCCGCCTTCTATCTCCTCCACCTTCTTCCCCTTCCCTGTTCCTCTTCTCCTCTCCCCTCCTTCCAGTCTTACAGGGGAGTAAAACCATGTCCTGCAACAGCGGCAGGAGGATTATTCCTTGTTCATGGCTTCGTGACTGGAATCCACAGCCGCTCTCCTCCAGCCATATGGCATTATCAATTTTGTTCACTATGGCAGAGCCTGTCACCTTAAGACTGCGCCTCCCTGGCATGCCGCCCTAGCTAGCATCTGTCAGAGGGGACTAGTGGGGGTTTAATGTCTCTGTCTCGCTTACACTCTGCCTCTTTCCTTCTTCCTCCCTCCCCCTTCTCTTTCCCTCTCCCACTTTTCCCCCTCATATCCCCTCCTTCGCTTTCACCACCATCATTTTGGGGTGTAACATGTAGAAGGGTTTAGGATTCTAGTCTAAAACCTCTTGGGTGTTTGCCCAAATCCCTGCTTCATGACCTCTTACTGCTGCCCTTCTATAGCAGAGATCGCCATGGCTGTTGGCATGATATGATAAATCAAAGGTGTCTCTTTTTTAGGAATGTGACCTTAATCTTTCCGAATGGCCACCTGGCCTGATTTGTGACCTTGAGGATATGTGTCTGATGCTGGGAGGGCGGTGGGACGTCACAAACACACACACACACACACACACACACCACATATGCTTGCACACTCACACGTGCGCACACATGCCAACGCGCTCACATACATTCAGGCATATAACAAGCGCGTGGATGTCCTTGGGCTGTAAGCAAACACACGCAGTCAGAGACGTGAAGGACCTGGGATGTCACCAAATAAACATTGAAGGTGTTGAGTAATTCTGTCATCATGAAGGCATCTGATGTAAACAGCCAGAGACAGACAGTCAGACTCCTGGATGCAGCTGGTCTGCACAATGAAGTGAAAACATTACATTAAATATTTGTGCTTGAAGCTGATGGTCTTATCCACAACAATGTATAATGAACACATCATGAGTTTAAATTCCTAGCTCTACTCATAATACAGACTTGTTTAATGTTACAGCACCCAAACTGCAGAGGTAACAGCTATTCCTACATTTTTAAATGATATCACCTTTTGTGTTTAAACGTAGATTATAATCCTTTCCTAGGTGCACTGTGTTTTGTGCAGTATGTCAGGGTGTGAGTGTGTGTGTCTGTGTACTGTATATATATTTGTGTTTTTTTTGCCTGCATATTTGTGTATTCCTACAGGTCTAAGTTATTTATTTTTGATTGTGCTTGGATTTATGTATATATGAGCCTGTACATAACAACATGATTTAGAGAGTTTACCAATGTACCACTTGAGGTTCCTTTCAAAGCTTTTAAAGACAGATCCATGGATGTGTGTGCTGTCGTACCTGTGTTGCATGTGCTCCATGTCTAAGTGTGTATATTTGTGTGTTTTCATGTACAGGCCTGATAAGTGTCTTGCATTTTGCTGCGATTATGTCAGATGTCTGCAGATTTGCATTTGGTAGTGGTGTACGTTGCTTTTTTTTTCTTCATATAGGAAAAATATGTGTGTGTGTTCGTGGTAGTTGTGTGGATCTTGTTGGCTTATTGGAAATTTTGAAAAAAATATAAATGGTATATTTCATAATCATATTCATAAAAATAACTCAAATACTGTATATGCAAAAGTCAAACCATTATTTGATGCCCAAATGCATAGCACTGTGGATAATTTGAATAATGTACACATTGTATTTAGCAAAATTGGGATTTAAGAAATTGAAGAAAATCCAAAATATTGGTATTTTTTAATTGTATTAGAGATTTCTTGTAATAAAAGACAATAGTTTTTTCCCATTATGATCATGAACATGCTTTGCATAACGTTTGAATAATCAAATGATGGTAAAAAATTACTGTACTGAAACAAAATACAGTCCAAGGCTAGTGTAAAATTCCACTCTTTATGGATCACGTTCAGTTCAATGCATTGTGTCATGATTATTTCATGAGACAATGGATTGAACTAAATGTAATCCTTAAATCTGATGCCTGGGTAACAGTGAAGCCCTGGCCTGTTTCGGATGGAGTACTTGTTTTTTTTTTTTTTTTTTTTTACACTCTGCAGCTTTGGTAGTTAAAGGTCTCCAGCCAAACTCTCATGACAGCACCAACAAGAGAGAGAGAGAGGAAGAAAGATGAAAGGCATGGTTTAACTTTTCTTTACTTCCAAGCTGCCCAAGCCTTCCTTAAGTAGAACATTTGCTCCATATTGAAATCATCCCAGGCATGGCAGCAGCTTATTTTAGCTGGGCAGCATTGATCTCATGCCAAGTCATTTTTTGCAGGAGGATGTGTCCTTTATCTGTACCTTGTTGATTCTCTGTGCTGTGAGTCTTTTTATGTTTTAATACTCACCATACAAAGGGGCAAAAAGGCTTCTAAACAGGCCCATGGACCCTCCTTGCTGGAAAAAAGCAAACATAATTATTAAGGCTTCTGATTCACACACATTACAAAAGACGAGCATCAGAGTGGCTGTAACAAAACATGTGTTTGCATGTTATCAGCACACTGGGAATCAGCCTCTAAATCGTCTCTGCTTTGTTAGATGTGATTATATGAACTCTACTTTAAGAGAGAATATATTTCTATTTGCTACTTTCTGGCCACGCAGATGTGTTAACAGGATTTTCCCCCTTATCTTTCATTCAATCGATCACTGAAAGACACTGATTTGCTGATTTGGTCTTTTATCCTGGATATCTTGACTACATCAGTTTCACAATGGAGGGTGAGTTAGGATGAAAGCCAGCTGGCAGAGACAGCGATCTCTCGCAAGAAGGACTCAATAGGAAAAAGACATTCATATTATGTCCTCTTAATTTGTCTTTTTATATTCATGTCTTCAGTTAGCTTCCAGAAATTTCCAATTGAATTGCATATGCTCTCACAAAGTGTTCACCCTTTCTTTTATTTTTGTGCTGTGCAGCCATGACAAGAAAATGGGAGCTGCTAATGACTATCACACATCCAATCTCCAATTAGCTAAAGAGAGGAGCCAGTTAATTACTTCTTATAATGTTCACCAGCCAGTCCTTCAGGCTCTGAGATACGTTATGTTGCACTGGGAGGGTGATTCTGTCAGCTAATGTTTCTACATCCCCTGTACAGCCCACAAAAACAGCTCTGTATGGACCTATTTTATTTCACTTCATATTCTACTATTAGATATTTTAATGGGCCACAGATCTGGTAATTTAAAGTAACTGGTTAAATGTATGTATGGTATTATTGTACATTCATAAAAGGTGAATAATAAGCCACCTATGTGCTTTCCATTTTCCACCTGGCTGTCTTCATTTGGTGCCACGAACACCAATTAGTAGCTTTGAAAGTCTAACTGCTTCTGACAGTGTCTTACCTGTCAAGCGAACACACACACAAACAGCTCTGTATTAGAGAGCTTGTTAAGTAGCTGTCCGTTTCCATGTTTGTGTCAAAGGGAGAATAAGACAACAACTGGAGCACAAGTTGGGGGGAGGGAACGGGAAGAAAGACACTTCCAATTATTCTGGAAGGTAGACAAGGGTGTAAACATTTTGGCAAGCTAGAATAATTATGGCTGCCTGACTCATCTCAACACTCCAGTGGAAGCTGACAGATGCATTTTGATGACTGATGGTTGTGTGTTTGTGTGTCCTGAATGTAAGCTTGTGTGTGTGTGGAGAGAGAGGGAGCAAGAGAGGACGAGAAAGTGTAGCATGTCCCATCTTTAGTTTTAGATGCCGGCTCTGTCAGTGCTGACTGCTGACAGTGTGAAGGTTCACTGTGAAAAGCTGCTGAGGAATTCCACAGGGATCCTATTAGGGACACTTCATCTGGGTGCTGAGGCTGACACACACACACACACACAGATATTGTCTTCCGGATTCTAAGTGGAAAAGTAACGTCATTTCTGTATGTAATACAGTAAATGTACATAGCACAATTACATACTGTACAGTATTTAATTGTGCTATATTGAAATGTTCAACAACTCCTACCCATCTTGTCTAGGTCTGGGTATCGAACCTCAATAGTTTTTGAGTGCCGACCTGTTACGAAATGCCTTCGAGGCAGCTCTGCCACGACAAGCCATTAGGGAAGCAGGGAGAGGACCCAAATGCAGACAGATGCAGGCAGGCGAGGAGGCTGAAGAGTCCAAAGGTTTATTTTAACTTCAAGGAAAAAACTTACAATAGCGAAAACTGACTCGCAGGGGAACACCAGGAACGCAACACGACACGAGAAGATCACGAGGAACATCACACAGCAACAGCAACATCAACAATGACTCGACAAAGAACAAAAGAAAGGGGCTGGTATAAATACGAGAGACAACGAGGAAACAAGAAACAGGTGAGAGACAAGACACAGGTGAACCTAATCAAACTGGTGGAAAACAGAACCAAGACAGGAAGTAAACCAAAACCATGAACCAAGAACAGACCTTCAAAATAAAACAGGAAACAGAACAAAACAGTGTACACCAGTCCTTGGGATCATGACACGACCAAAATGTGTCTGTAGACTCAAGTATCGAAAACTCTCAAGTATCGAAACTTGGCATCGAATGCTTGGTCAATTTCTCAGTCTTGTTTACTTATACGATCTGATTTTTCCTGGTCCAAAATCAACAAATCAGAATTTTTTTTTTTCATTTAAGTTTTTATTTAGTCAAAGTTCTGCTGTCACACAACATTAGACTGATGCATTGACAAGCTTGGCATATTCCGCCAAATAAAAAAGAAAGATTTTGTTTTTCTCAAACTATAGGTCTTGATAAAAAGTATAGTTTGGGTATCATTACCAAAAACTCAAGTAATGTATTAGAACTGGCATTGAAAAATGTTCAAACACTCCCATCCCCCTTTTGTTTTTGGTACAGTAACTAAGATGAAGAGGTGCAGGAGGTTGAGGCTGAGGCAGCGTACTATTGAACTGTCTAAAGGGTGCATATTGATCTTGGTTGGGAGTCGTCAATAAATTACCCTCATGATAATCAAAGACAGATCAATACATGACCCTGTTGCCAAAATTCACATCAATACACAGCCTTGTTATTACCATGTAAAGATTTAATCAAGCATGAAATGTACGTCCTCGAGCACTAGTGAGTGAGTATAAAGAGTGGACTTGAGGTTATAATAGACGGTACATCTTATCTTTTTAATTAGGTTTCCCCAGTACATGGTTGCAGTTCTTCTGCATACCATTTGATGTGTCAGCAGATGTTTATTTCATTAACCAAGAAACCAAGAAGGAAAAATGACATCTGTGTTATCTACAATATCCAGTTTCCATACTGTGACAGTCATATTCCCCCAGAAAACCCGTACTTGTGCAGGCCTTTGGGAAATGATGGAGAACATGTAGAAAATCATTATCAGACTAGAGTTACAGTGCATCCTGCAGAGAGCACATGTACTATTTGATGCTCTGCGGAAATGTATGAAATATGAGAGGGATTATGGAAGTGAATGAACACATACAGCAAGCACTGGATCTGCTAAGTCCTCCCTGAGGTCCTCTCTTCCATTACTTCAGAGCGTTTGGGAGGGAGAGGGTGAAATAAAAACTGCCTAGTTGACTGATTGAAGGCTCATTTTCTTTATTAGCGGATTTAGACTCATTAAGACCGATTTGCCCTGTTAATTTTCTTTTCTATGAGCCAAGGTGGAGCTGTCCAACAGCCTCAGTGGAGAGGGAAAATGGATGTAAAGTAAGCTATGTAATGCATAGAATTGCAAGCGTTATTCACTGTGCTAGGGCTTGGGGATTTACTTTTTGCAGTGGTGCTACGGTCACTGCTGAAAGGAAAAATAAGAGCTTTGCAGCACTGATACCGGTATAGATTAATTTCACTCAAAGATCCCTATATTCTGCAGTTATTTGCCATTTTGTTTTTGTTCATGAAACCTATGTCAGACATTTAAACAGCCACTTTGCATGCCTTGGTGGGTGTGACCTGCTGAGGATCAATAACGGAAGTGTTACCCTGTAGCCACAAGCACATTTTCGATTGGTCTGCATCAGCCATTAAGCTGTTAATTATAATCGCCCCTTGCAACCTGCAACCACGGGTCTCTGCAATTTACATATAAACCACACAGACAAACAGATGAATATTACAAACAAATATACATGAGCATATGCATGCATGCACACACCATGTATCAGTTTACTGCAGTAACTGTCAATGCCATTTGTCTACACAGCTGTATACATAGCTTAAACAGAGCAGTGCTCTAGTATTTGAATTGCTGAGGAAGACTAGCAATGTGTTTGGCTCTTAGTCAGAAATGAGATGACCTTCATTCACATCTATCTAGACAGCATGGATCCCTGTGAAAAGGAGGCGGGGGATGGAGGAAGAGGCGAGCGGGGAGGAGGAGGGTGGTGATGTTTCCTTTCTGTCCACTAGCAGCATTTCTATGTGTTCCTGGCTCTGAAACAGATACTCTCTCACACAGGAAGAGGTGGGGGAGGAGACCTCTCAAGGTGAACAACGCAAAGGGATTCAAGGGAGGAAATTAACAAGACAAAGGGGAGGATAGAAAACTAAATTAAAAGAGATGCAAAGAATGAGACGTGTAGGTTTAGGAAGCAGAAATAAAGTAGAGTGAGGAAGACGCAGCAGGGAGGGGAGTGGGAATTGCAGATTCATTTCTGTCCAATTCACAGACAGAAACTTCCTCACTGAAAGCATCCAGACCCTCACGCTACCCATGCTGCATGTCTAATTAGAAAAGCTGATTTATCTGTGTGGAGAGATGAAAATGCAACATATTGGCTTTTTTAGGCACATAAACATAAAAATTGATAAGAAGCATATGGGGTGATGTATAAGATGTTATGTTGGAAACCACTGGCCATGTGTCACGTCTGGAGACCTTGAGCTGCTGGACATGCAGCCTTCAAGTGATCAAACCTTGACACACGCATGTAGGTGTATGTGTAAAAAAACAAACAAAAAAACATTAACATTCCTTCTGACTTACACTTAATCATCATCAATAAAATTCTGCACATGCACGTTCAAACATATAAAAAGACTAATTGACACCTAGTCAAATACTACTGTGCACTTAACAAATGTTTTAATTGGCAAATGCAGAACTAAGCATCAGATCACCATCCGTTCATACAGTTTATCCAGCCCCCACACATATACAGTGTGAGACATGCATGATGGATAGGTCACACAAGAGCGTCCCATGTCCGTTTAATCATAGCAGCAGGTGTAGTGAAGTGAGAAACTTCACACTGCTAAGGAGCAGAGATTGATTTGATGGGGGCTGGGAGCACAAACTAATAGTGCGGAGAGGGACGGAGGAAGGGACCAGCAGAACAAGAAGGATACCAAGATGGAAGAAGTGTAATGAGGTTTTTTTTGTTTTTGTTAGATAACCCTTATTATCATAGTACCAGTGATAAGGCAATCAGAGAAAGCAGGGGAGGTTGTTGTCTTCTCAGAAGCTCATTTACTAGACTCAGATAAAACAAACACATATTCAGTTATATTGCGAGGCTAGCAGGTGGAAATAGTGTGTCTGGGAGTAATCTAGTGTCAGAGTCACTGGCCAGTGCTTCATTATGGATGTTGTCCAAGGCAATCATCATTGCTTCTGCTGGACAGCATCCACGTTCTCACTTGGAGAGCAGAGCAGGCACCACAGTGGTCATGACAGAGAGAAACAATAGAGTATGTTGAAATAGTGTCTTCCTATCTCATTTAAACATCTTGTACTAGGACTCCATACAGTAGATTATGTATATGTGCACCTTAAAATGTATTCATACACACTCACACCATGTACAAGCTCTTAGCAATTCTGATCAATGCTTTTCTAGCTTAGTTAGTGTCCTCGTAGTTCGGTTTGAATTGTGTGTCTTTATTTGCTTGTGTTGTGTCTATAAAGGTCCAGGTACTGTCGGCTTGCCTTTAGAGTATAAGCTGATTGTTCCTCAGTAGATGTGTGGATTAGATCAGGATTGTAAACCTGTTCAAGGACGCTCCAACCTTCTTCCTCCAGCTTTCTACTTAAAAATTTAGTGTGGCAACAGTTGCTAGGTTCACTCACCCTTCTGACCCTCTCACACCTGCTTTGATGTGTTTGTGTGGGAGTGGGGGGGATGATGTCACAGCTCAATTAAAGGCAACACTGATTCAGTGGTGCATAATTATCTTAACTCAATTATTCCTCTGTTCTGTTCTATGTTAATCTCTTTGTCAACCACAAGGTTGTAGAAACAAGTACACAGTACCGTAAGTCAGTCGTAAGCAGTTTTTAAGTGCAGTTAGAGAAACTGACTCAAACCTGCAATAACTTATTCTATTTTGGCCACTCGGGGGCAGCGGAAACAAGAGCGAACGTAACATTGACATGTCACCTATTAAATTGATATGGTAGCATCTAGCAAACAGTTGCTTATTTACACATCAGTTATGGAGCAACATTAGTATTTGTTTGGAGTCGTGTTTGTGGCTGCCTGATAAATGTAGGTCCAATATTCACTCTCTTTTACTTCTGTTTTTGGTCTCCACCAAATCCTTAGGGAAATAACTGGCCCTTTAGCCGCTAAATATTCCACTGTGCTTACCAGCTACTTGCTAACTGTGTCTCTCTGTTGAGCATTTAGTGTACGGTTTTTAGAGCTTTTTTTGCTGAAAATGACACTATGAGAGCGATGAGAGTGAACACAAACAGTTACGTTGCGGGCCGGGACAGCTAAACAATGAGCTGAAACTCATTGTAAAGCTCTGTAAAGCCGATGGAAGCTGCAGATTCGGGTGATAATTGTCTGTGTTTATCACTACGAGCGACCCCCTTTCACATTGTCACATTGTTTTCAAAATTGTCATTTGACACATTGTTATTGTAAAAATATCGAGCTGCTTTAACTACTGTACAACTACTGTCATGCCCTTGAGCGGGTCGCTTAATCTAACATGTCTCATTTGGAGCTGTGATGCAGAAAACGCATGTATCTGGTACAACCTTTCTGAATGAAATAGAAAAATATCATAATTTTTTTTAAAACTCCTGTGCGGCAAATCTAGATGATGCCCTCTTAACTTATTAGCGACATAAAATAAACTTTTAAAATGAACAAAATATTACATTTTCACGCATGTCTCATCCGAGTAATTGACTCATTATATATTTTATGAGATTAATCACAATCTGGAGCCTCAAAACATTCTGTAGTTGTGTGTATGTATGGGTGTGACCACATCACTTGTAAGTTTAAAAAAAAGAGCAAAACATTAACGTTATTATGAGAGAGCCGTCATAGACAGAGAGGGCTGGATGAAGCCTTGCAAAGTGTAGAAAAAAGTATCAAATTAGTAGTTTTTAAGTAATATGGGGATGTAATTATTAACCCCAAATCAGTCTATTACAATGTCCGCAAGAAAATGTGCTACTTTCTTTCTCATTATAGGTCTATTTTCTCTTTTTCTCCTTGTCTCTCTGAAATGGATGAGTGTGGTCTGAATACTCTCTTTCTCTCTCATTCGTTCTGTTTTCATTCATGAGTAGCAAGACAAGCTGTTTTCAGTGCTACAGTAGACCGAGGAGCTGGAGGGAGTAGCACCTATTTATTAGAGCGAAACCAATAGAGTTGCCCTACAGACAATCAATTCTCACTGCCAGTTGCTTGCCTTATACTGCTTCTGTAGAGCTGTAGTGATTTATGTATAAAATAATATTTGAAAATTACCCTCAATATTACAATTACTTTCATTGTGCAGATAACCTGTTTTACATTAAAGGGTCACAATAAGCCATTCATCAATTCATTTTTACAAACACTATTTTGTAGGTGAATAAATGACTAGGTTTAAGAGTTAGGAGAGTTGTAGTTTCATATGTATTTTCTTTTTTTTTTTTTACCCCATTAGCTGATTTTATTTGGTGTGCCAATGTTAAGGTAAAATGAAAACAAAAACAACATTAATCTCAGAACATTAAAAATGTCAAAAGTGTTCAAAATTGCAACAAGAAAGCATATCTGAAGAGGAAAAAAGGGTAGTGGAGGGATAATAAGGCAATAACACATACACATGCACAAAAGCAAGATTGTATTTGTGCTCAGGAATTAAAAAAAAAAAAACAGACCAAAAGCAGCTGAAAAGAAAGAAACAAATGAAGGTATCATTAAGTTGCTCTTTCTTTGAGACATACCTACAGTATTTGAGCTCCTCTTGTTCATTTGATTTTGATGAAAAAGAAGGTCAGAAGAATGATCTGATTCAGATGTGATGTAATCCAGCTCCCCAAGCTGACAAAGCAGAGGCAAGACGGGCTTTATGTGCCTATAGTGACTAATGTGCCTGTAAGCACTGAGCTGTGGGGGTCATGGGTTTCGAGACACGTGTCAAACAAGGAAAAGACTCCAATCCCCCACAAACATTTACCGCCGTTTCCTACTGTCACATCTCTTATCAGACCGACCGCTTTTTAAAATGGTTATTTAGAAAGACACGGACACCAATCTATTATGATCTGTGATGGAAAAACAGATAGGCAGGCTGAATGAAAATACAAGTCTGAATCGAGCTTTATTTTCTCACCACAGAAGAAAAGGAGAGAATTGAAGAGATGGAAAACAGAGAGGGAGGAGAATTGATAGGGACTTTGGTTATGCCTTCAGGTTCAACTGTGACTTCAGCTCTGCTTTGACATTGGGACCCTATGACAGCCTCTGTTCCAGCTGCAAGACACCCAACACTGACAGCTGTGTGTGTGTGTGTGTGTGTGTGTGTTGAATATGACTAGATTGACTAACCCAACATACTCAAACACACAGAATGATTACGCGTTTATGCTATTAAATGCACAGCAAAGACCGTTTGAAGCAGATTACAGGAGAGAAAAGACATATGGATGCATACACACACACACACACGCAAACACACGTGTACTTTTACACTGACAAATAGAGACGGAATTAGTGAAATCAAACGTTTGTCCACCCGTTTGCTATGCCAGCAAGGCTTAATTACTCACTGCCTCACACTCTGGCAGATTTGAGGCTCTCTCCTGATTACTGTAACTCAGAGGAGCTTTTGATGTGCCACTTTGTTGGCTATGCACATGCCTTCATCACAGGGTTTGTGCTACCCAGCTCCAGACACCTGATGGTAAAAAAATAAAAACACATACAAAACATATATATATATATATATATATTCTGTGCACAACTCATACACAAATGTATTAAAGTGTTTTAAGGCTTGGTCACCCCAGAAAGTGGCACAGTAAAATTCATCTGCACATCTTCGCTAAAATATACGGTTCTATAGGCTTGTAATGTAGTGTAGCTGGAGAGCTAACTGCTAACACGATAGCCAGCAGGGCAGCACTAGTCGGTCACAATAACTCTCCAAGATTCTTTCTATTTTCGCTGTACTGGGCTGTTTACTCCTCTCATTTTGATGTTGGGATTGGACATAATTTCATTCAAGAAAGGGTTACTAAAGGGGGGAAACAATAGATGTATAACTTTATCTGAAACAAGCTCTCAGAGCTAGCAGGCTTGGTTTCTAACAGGATGATGAGTTCACATAGTTTTTTGTACCATCAGCTCCTGTCTCATAACTATCCCTCTTTCGTGGAGCAGGTTACTCACTGACAGAGGAGGGTTACATTTAAAGAAAAGTGGATGGTTCAACACCATTCCTCCATTTTGCGCTCTACGCAGCTCAGCTCCCTTTAAAGGTCAGCACTGTCAAGATGGCTTGCAGCACATTTACTTCACCAAAGTTAAACTAAACAACGATTCCACTGTAATGTATTTATTTCACCACAAAATTTTGGCCATTTTAAATGCTGGTGTGACCAGGCCTTTAGTCTGAAAAAGGTGGTGATTCCCAAAATTACATCCTAAAAAATGTTTCTGAATTAGGCTCTTATTAACCAAACACTTTCTTGCAGCTATGTAGTAACAGTTTCATAAACATAAAGGAAAACATTGTAGAGAGGCTGAATGTAACATGATAATCCCAACTCTTGGTTTAACAAACCTTTACCTGCATGTTTCTGCTGTCACCCTTGTAACTGATAGATAACACATCAAAATAGTTATAATTGAAAATAAGTGTATTAGCATGGAGAAGTTAGGTCGCAGACCCTTACGGCACTACAAAACCTAAAACCTGTGATCAACATCTGCCGTACTAACTCGATCAAGACCTGCAGCTGATGGGTGATGCAGTGGGTGGTTTGGGTGATCTGTTTGTACTGCCTTGGCGGCACATTGGCTCGTAGATTTAGATCTACACGAGCGTCTGCCTGTCTGTCTGGTTTGATTGGCCATTGGTCAAATGTAATGACAGGTCATTTAGACCTAATCTGTCACAGGCTCATGACTGCTCTGCATGTCTCTCAATTCACTAAGAGGAGAGAAAGAGAGAAAGACAGGAAGGAAGGTAGAAAGAAGACAGTAAGGGGTCAGAGACAGCATGTGAGACAGAAATTGAGAGATGCATTTTGATGGTTTTAATGTGTGTACCACTAGGAACCTAAGTCCCTGTCAGCCCTGATTCTCCAGAGAAATGAAATCCCTGGCTTTAATCCAGAGACCTCTTAAATCTCTCCACCTCACAGAGTTAATGGATGTAGGAGCAGGTTACAGGTTCTGACCCTAACAGCCACTGTTATTATTGTTCTCTCTGCATGAACATGTAAAAAAAAAAGTGTGCCATGTACGTATATGGTTGGGTACTCATACACATGTATCCAGACTTGTGGTCATGTGAGTGTGTGCATACAGTATATACACTTGCAGTATGTGTGTGGGGGGTGTGCATTTGCAGTGCTATTGTGTGTTTTACCCTTTCGGCCCTCATCATGCACACGCACACATACTAAAACTGCTTGTTGTGCATTCATGTAAAAGCTATTGATTTTCTTGCTCTTCATTTCTCAGTGGATCAATACCTGTCCAGGACAATGTATGTGTACACGCAGCTGAAAATCAGGGAACAAGCCCTTTGATGTCTTTTTTTCCCCGGGGGTTTCACAAGAAAAAAAGACACTAATTGTTGGCTCACGCTGACGGCATCGTCTAGCATCAGCTTCACTGTTATCGATGGAAACATGTAACGTTAATGGTTAGCATGGCTTGCTAACCAAGAGCCCCTTCACTGACCAGCCCAGGGTTTTAGCATATAAATGATGTGTTTACCATACACTTTGTTGATTCAGTCGTTATTGGTGTTTACGCCATGGTTTAGGAATGTAATTACTAAACAAATTTATGATAAGAACTGCATGTGCATCATGTTTTAAATCCCTCAACTGTGCGTGAGTGTTACTGCTTTATTACTGCTGTCAATAATTTTGCCAAGTTTTAATTACTCTTGCATTAAAAGGCCTCATGCTGCGATGGCCTGCGCGGCTTTAATAATTGCAGTTAGTTGTTTAGCCCCGCTGTGCTAAATTTACTTCTACACAATTTCATTACTGAGTCCATTAAATATTCATAGAATCTGAATGAAAAGCAGTTGAGGGTAATTAGGTGTTTGTTAATGCACAGACTAATCCTTTGTGGAGCATAAAACACTGACTGACAGCTGTCAGCTTAATATGTTCTGTTTACTATCATTCCCTATACAATTGTTCTACCACAAATCACACTCTGTTCTATATTTTCTTTATATTTACTTACGTACTGTGTAGAACAGATTATGCATCCTGTGTGTTGTGTTTACTGAAATGCGTGACACTGCAGATTAATCAGGCTTAGGTATGTTTGTTCATTTATCTGATGATATTAAACATGTTACATGTGGTCAGGCTGGCATTCCATCTGTTGGGCCATAATGGAAAATACCTGTGCTTGATTGGTCATGATCCCATAAATCTTCCTGCTGTCTAGCTAGACTTGAAATAACATTATACAGCTGCCGCTTGATAACACTTCATGACTTCAACTTTGGCATGTTTTAGGTTTTAGAGTCTTTTCCTTTTTTTTGATTTAAGTATTTACTGATATTTTGAGCTAGCTTCTGGATTTTTTTTTCTTTGATGTGAATTTGTCAGGGATTTCACTTTAGTATATACATGTACAAGTTAAGTTTTTTAACTTTTTAAATGCTGTCCATGTCACTCTAAATTATTTACAGACCTACTACATATGGGCTTCCCTACACTTTTATTCACATGTGAATTAGAGACGCATGTTGGTGGGGAGACTAAAATTGTTAGAGAACCCAGTGAGGCATCCACAGTGGAGAATGGGGAAAAAGAAACGGGGAGTTTGGAGGAAGAAAGAGAGAAAGATGAAGGGAACACAGTGGGCAGACAGCACCTGCTGCAGTCTGAAAGACCGCAGTCGCCGCTCCTATCCCATAACCCCCCTCTCCCTGTCAACACCACAGAGGAATGCAGCCACACGCAGTAGCAGGTGACACCTCCATGGGTCATCACAATACTGCACGTATGCAAACACACGCACACATTCACACCACAAGTTTTGAGTGTATGTGGAGGTCCTTGTGAGTGCAAGTGCCTCATGTCTTCAAAAAACGGGCTGGTGCATGTCAGCTTTGCATCTGTGACATCATCTTACTGGTGCCATAAAAAATTGACATCAGCATCGTCTCTTAGACTACAGAGATGTTGTCCTTGACTTCCCGGAATCTTTTCTTAATGTGCTGCAGAGGGAGCAACAGACTCAATCCCTGATGGATTGGAGACATACCACCATGTGTTTGCTGTGACTGTCTGACGCATCATTGCTTAGAGTACTTCTGGAGAATCTGTCATATGTATCTGGAGCATACGGTAAAGAGCTTCCAGAGACTCATTGTATGAATTGCTGGCCTTAAGTGGCGACAACCTAGAGAGAAATCTCTTGATGGGCACTTGAGACGTTCTTCTGTTTCCATGCTGCATTAGTGATGCCGCTAGTCTACCAGCAACTGCAGCATGTGTGTCTAACTTAGTCATGCTTATACTTGCATGTCTGCATACCAACACTCAGCAGGACAGGGTCTAATGCAGCCTTCAATAATTAAATCCAAGAGGGAATAACAGATATTGAGGTGTTATTGTAATCACCTCAGATTTACAGCTAGCCAGCAAAATTCCTCTTCAACTCTGGCCCTGGAAGAATTGATTTCTCTGGAGCCATACATTCTAGATATATGAAGAGGAAACATAGTGCAAAGCAAATTTAAATTAAAAAAAGTAAAGGTTAAGCACAGAGAATGGATATCTGGTTAGTCTGTTTTAATCTCATTACTGAACCGTGCTAAGATGCAATTATCCCTGTGGGGAAGATGACTTCTTGTAGCAGCAATAGTGATAGGTTGCAGCAAGGAGATGTGGACATGCGTTTTCCAGTTTTTAATAACAATAGTCATTTAAAAACATTTTGTTGCAATGTCGGTCTGTCAGTCGGTCCACCACTTTGGTCCAGACTGAAATATCTCAACAACTATTTAATGGATTGCCATGATATTTGCACACATTCATGGTGCCCAGAGGATGAATCCTAAGAACTTTGGTGACCCTCTGACTTTTCCTCTAGCGCCACCATGAGGTTCACATATGTAGTTTTGAATGAAATGTCGCACTGAATTTCCATGGAATTTGGTACAGACATTCATGCCCCCCTCAGGATGAATTGTAATCACTTAGGTGATCCCTTGACGTTTCATCTAGCGGCACCAGAAGTTGAAAGTTATAATTTGTCCAACATTTGGATAAAATACCTGCAAAACTTCTACAAAAGACATTCTCATCAGCTGCAGCCGTACGTTGTGTAATTCTAAGATAAAATGTTTGCATACGCTAAACATAGTTAACATTTTACTTGCTAAACATCAGCGTGTTAACTGTTGTTGTCATTGTGAACCTTAGTCTTGTTTTTAGATGTTTTATTTGAAATGTAAATCAACATTGTATTGATAATATTGAACAATTGAAAATCTGCGTTCATGCAGAAGTCTGTGTGCTCTACAGGCCATGTGCAACAACCCTAATTTATGGATGCTACAGTAATACAGAGACAAGGAAATGCAATAAGATGCCCATGGCTAAGACACTGATTCTTGTAAAATGGAAAGGAGAATCTGCTCTCTCCAAATCTTGGATCTTTGCAAATATGTATAAAAATTATTTCACTCCCCATAAAATGTCGACATTGAAACATGCCTGTATATAAATCCACCTGGGCGAGCTATCCTGTCAGCTCTGCATACACCCACACACACCCACACACCTACATACACACACACAAAGCTGTCCAAAGCTGACAAGCTCAGCAGGACAGGGCCTTCTTCCTCTTCATCATTTATTCACCAACACAGCACACTGTGGCCGGTACATCCTATAGAGCAAACATTTATTCTCAGCATTCTTCAATTTCCCCCACAAAGCTCTTTTCAAGCCTCGGCTCGGTCTTTTCACTATGCAATGTGCCGGCCATATTGGTTCCATAAGCCAATTTTGGTTGCTAGCATATTGCGATCCGGTCAAATAATGCTGACAGGAGATAGGAGATGTAACTGAATACATGCATGCATGGACAGTATTATGTATGAATGGACAGGTCATTTATTATGTATGAATTGACAAACAGTTGTGTAATTCACTATGTGTCCCCTGAAGGTCTTAATTTGTCAGCTATAGACAAAGCACACTGAACCACATAGGAGGCAGTTGAGGGAAATTATACTTACTTACTTACTCTCTATCCCTGCTTCAAATTAACTCCGTACACCTATTTATCCACCGTATACTTTGTCTTTCTGTCTGGGTTGTTGACAACTATCTCGCCTTTTTGCCACTTTTAAATTGCAAAGTGGCAGTTGTCTGTCTACAAAGGTTCTGTTGACAAAATGAGGAACACGAACATTAGAATCGCTTTGAGCGAATACATTATACTGCTGTGCTTTTCCTCCACTCTTGTCACATCATACCTGTCACTTGCCAAACTCATTGCATAGTGAATTGCCCCTCATGCTTACGTCTCATAAGTTGCACCCTAATGGTATTCATGCTTGTGTGCCTGCTAGATAGTTTTCCCGATGCAAATGGAATTAAAGCAATGGCCACATCATTAGCATGCCACTGAAGTTCATAAGTGACATGAGTGAGGCATCTTCATGGCCCACTGGCACTGTGGTGAATGGAAAAAGAATGGAGGCGGTATCAAGGTTGATGATTGCCCTCACGTGTTTTTGCCATGCATTTTTCATCTGCCTCATATATTGTGAACCAGGACAGATGCAATTTTATGGAATGACTTAAATTAGCCGTTTAATTAGGTTCACCATGACAACCTTTATCAGAGCATCGCAAACATTATTTAAAAAGCCTGTCTGACATGTAATGTTTGTACATCAAAAGACAGATGCTGTTATGTGAAGGAAAAATGTGCAGTAGATTATGAATGATTCAAAAATACTGATGTGAGGCAATAAAGAGCTTCCATTGTCTGTGTGTTGCTGTATTCTTATGTACAGTAGGTATACTTTTTTCAACCATGACCAAGACAATGAGTGTAACTAAATGTCATTTACAGTACTCTAAGAAAATGAATGGAATGAAAGCATAGCACCTACTACCTTGAGGATCTGGAATATTGAGCAAGAAATAACATTTATATAGTTGTTTTCTTCAAAATGTGTTGTCCTTCTGCTCTCATAATTATGGCACAGTAGGAGCAAGAGACAAGACTGGCCCCTATTCTGCCATACCCCAGTGGGTTTTTTTTTTTTTTTAGATAAAGCTCTCAGCATCCAAACACACACCCGGGGACATTTTGCAACAGGAGACATATACCATAAACGGCCAGTATGTTTCTACAACTGCTCAAACCGGCAGGCAAGTGCATTAGATTGCAGTAAAATATTAGAAACACACAATATAATTCAGTTCCACACAGCAAAGCTGGAAGAGTAATGACCAAATGTACGGTTTTCCATTATACCATCAATATCAGTTGAGACGCGTCATAAATCAGAAGGGTGGGCAACATAATGAAAATACAGGAAATGGCCACAGTGCTGTACATACAGTAAGGAAAGCAAAACTGTACAGTATATATAAAAGGACATGCTAGCGTAAAAGGTAAGTCGTTACATTTTTATTTGGTGGGAAAAGTCAGGGATATTTGTAGCCTGTGCTGTTGCTTATTGTCTCCACATGTCTTTACAAATACAGTATTTCCTGTGTTTTCACTGCTGAACAACATTTTGCTGACAGCAACCCTGAACTGTTTTACTGTAAGATATAATTATTGAGGTGATAGCCTTCTCCATTTAAATGAAGGTCTCATGAGAAAGAACAGATGATCATCTCTCCTCATGAAAGTCAAAGGCGGAGACAAATGGAAAAAATTGTTTGCAGGAAACTGGAAACCAGGTGTGACTCACAGACTGACAGTCACAGGAGATGCTCCAGAGCGACATGAGCAAGATCGTGAAATGTAGCGCCTCAGTCCGCAGGGGTTTTATGAGCTCTGCGTCACTCACCCACCCAGTGCCTGTCCACCCCTGAGGGGAGAGCAAGAAGTTCCTTACCCGCAGCTTGAATCTCCCTGCCTGGCTACAGCGATGACATCGTCCCCCAACTTGAATCCCACTGCACTCCCTGCTAACCTCTGACCTTGAGCCGCTCAGTTATGCACATGGGCCACAAAGTTATTTTAGAGGAGGCATGACGCTGCAGACTTTTGCTGACAGCTTGACGGAAAACTTTGCTGCCTAAGTCACTATGTACCAGGCGGGCATGTGTGGCAGACGCTGAGAAGCACAGAGTTTTGGGAGATTAGTCATTTGAGTTACAGAAGGATATAACAGGCTCAAGGCTGCAGTAGCTCTGACATATGGAAAATAGAGTTGTAAGAAGTAGAAAGGCTTGAGCTGGAAGGGTCATTAGGCCTGTCCACACTGTAATTAAAAACACCATTCTACCATTCTCTGATTCAAGTATGTGTCTGTCAGTTGAAATACTGCATTATCTTAAGTGTCTTATTCGTGATTTTAATACAAAATCTTGCATTTCTGAGGGTCCTGTAGTGCTGCTGCACTTTGCTGGAATTTGCACTCACAGAAGTGTAGCAACATTAAAATTACCATTCAGTAAAATGGAAATGATCCACAAAAGACCGTCAGATTCTTTTATCTTAATCTCCTTTGGTAAGAATTACTTGGTATTTCATGTTTCCCCTGTGTCACTTTTCACAGAGCAGTAACACACGGTTGCACCAGGTTTTCAAACAGCAGATTTTTTAAAGAATCCTGCGTACTGTTTAACAGGGCGTGTCTCTGTTTCCTACGAGGAAACCTTGTCCTGATGTGGTTCTGCAGCAGGACTCGGTGTGGCACCCTGGGGTTTTGCTGCTTGGCTGTTCAAAGGTATACCCCCTCCTGGACAGGACAGACGAAAATACTGTCGGATGCCGCAACAGTCTCCACACACACACACACACCAACCCCTCCTCTTATAGCTGTTCGTGCATACAGCTCACCGGCAGCAGCTGAGCTCCTTGTCGACCTTGAGGGATCGATGCAGAGGTGGTACAGCAGAGCTGAGTGGCCGTGTGAAAGCTCATAAATAAGAATGAAGGATGGCCCCAGGGCCCCAGGGGCCCAGGGTGAGGAGGGTGTGGGGTCCATCACGAAACACCCCAGCATAGAGAGGCACGACACAGACACTCCGCTGCCCAGTGCCCCCTCACCCATCTGGAGATTAATTACGCCTGTTTCCACATTACCATCCAGCCCCCTCCCCCTCTGGGGAACCTTGACTCCTTCAACCCCATACGCACTCGTCTTCCTCCACCCACCACCACATCCTCCCACACACTGTAGGCCACGTCAGGGAAACGGGCAGGTCACTGTAACTCAATCTCGTCTTTTACAGCTCCATGAAAATCTACCAGCCTGCAGATTACAGTATTTATGGTACTGATACTATGCCTTAGAGCTTGAGAATTCATATTCTTGTCATCAAGTGTCATTTAACACAAACTCTTTCTTCTCACCGCATCTGTAATCATATGTGCAATGCAGGAGCAGGCACTGGAACTATTTTCCCATTAGCCTTCTCTGCATGATGACAGCGCTGTGCTCATCACTCACTATCCAGCCCTTAGAGCTTATGCTGCCATTGGATATTGATAGGGCCCTTGAAAAATCGCCCTCATAGAAAGCATTCTGCCAACAAGACCTATAAAGTGAGCTGTGGATCTATATAGGGGGTTAATGGTGCTTAACGCCTGCCACACTGTACATCCTAATATATCAGCCACCAATTACGCGGTAATTGTGGTTTTTTGAGACAGCGTAAAGTCATTTAGAAACAAAACCCTGAATCTGACACAAAATCGTAGCTCAAGGTCCACTTACTAGCTTTTTATCAGAGCTTTCACTAGAAACTTTGAATGTTTTAATGACTTCTAAGTGGCAGTCATCTTAAGGAAGAAAAGATGTTACAGCATATTCTCTTTAATTAAGTGGCAGGTTTTGCTGCTCATGCTAACCTTACTTGAATACTTTAATTATTTTAATTTATGAAGTTAAACTGTCCTTAGAGACCCTGGGCTTTTAGTTGATTGATATTATTATTGTGATGGATATAAAATGAAATTATAATCTTTTTTATTTACGTCACATTCGCTCTATCAGGTATGGTACTGATCTGTGGTGCTATCCCTCCACTCCCGAGTTCATGTGGATAAAATACTGAGGAATACTGGGGAAGAGACATTTTCTGTGCAAGCTACAGTGTAGCCATAAAACTGAATGCCACGGCAGCGAGAGCAGCTGACATTTCGGCTAACCTTGTAATAGGATGTGACAAAAGTGCTGACAAAGTATCTATCATTCTGTTCAATGCGTTGGAGTATAAGAATTGTGTGTGCTGGTAAGGGGGATATTCCTTGGACCAGGGAGGTATTTAGCAGCCTGGCCTTTGAGGCGACCTGGTAAAAGGTCACCGTTGTTTCACCCAAAATCCCCACAGGCTCTTTTCTAACACGAGAATTACATACGATTTTAGAGCTGTTCACCTTAATCCAATTTAAAGCTCTACTTACTGTGTGTTTTTCTTTATGTCATGGGTCATAAGGCTAGAGAGTGTGTTCCCTTGTAAGGATATCATAACTGAATGAAATACAGTACAGTGAACATACTGCAAGTCACAGCGAGACAGAAGTTCGAACATCTTTATCTTCCTTAATGTGGCGTATTTCCAAGTGAAATGGAATATGTTGATTTAAATCCTCCAGATTTGATTGGATTGCTCAAAAGTGGGCATGGCTTAGCAAATATGGCATGATACGGAGCTGTAGAGGGCTGTTGGATTCCTCCCACACCTCCCTCACCTGCGTTGTTAGATCAATAGGATGAGGACGAGGGAGAAATTATTAAATTAGACCTCAACCACTCTATTTTGGAAATGTAAACACATTTGTTTTCAGATTGAGATCCAAGCAAACACCACCTATTGTGTGGTGTATAGTGAGATTGCTCTGCTAGCTGCTACAACCCGCCAGATGACGGTCAAGTGCAGTTTTATACGATGGGCTGGATCAGCTGGCCCACCCAAATCACATTTGATAGGATAAATTGTATGCATACACCCCTGAGTTCAAAATGAGCCATCAAAACAGGACAATTTACAGAACAAGAAAAGAAAGTAATTTTGATATAAAGACACTCAAAAATTATTTGTTGATACTGTATATTTGGCATATACCAACACATAACTAGACAGTTAACCGAGGGACACAGGATTACAAGTTGAAAAATGTTTTTTATTTTTTATTTCAATTTTAATTTAGTTACTAAATTACTAAACTAAATTTTTTTTTTTTTTTGTTTATTCATAGGGGTCAATACACATCAAATGACACCGACCTTTTAAAGATATCAATGTAAATGTTCCAGGGTTAGCCCATAAATTAATTTGCACCGGTAGTCTCAACTTTAAAGACCAAACAGATAAACATATTCTACACAGTAAAGTAACAATAGGCATAGGAGTAAAAATGGCCCTGTCCTGGTGCTCTTAAGTAAACATTGCAATCAAACAGCTATAAAATAATAGTGATAATAATAATGAATCTGTGTAACATTGTAAGATCTATGCTCCTTTATTATGTCCTGTATTGGCTACATCAAGTTCCAATAACTTAATAGCAACAGAGGGGTGTTATTTACAGCAAACCTAATTATACGCTTGTTAATTGTTAAACTCATTGTATCTGTATATCTCTTTAGCTGCATTATTAACTGGTGTGTAGCTCACAGGTGTTTCCCCCGAAGGAGCCAGAATAATAACAAAAAACAAATCTAATTAAACACAAGCTTTTTCTCCTCCCAGGATATGATGAAAAAATATAAAACTGCTGGAGACAGAAAACAGGATCCCTAAGCCAGATTTGGCGCTTTTTCATTATGCACAGAGATAATGTAAGGCAAACTCCGGTTCGATGTGTGAATTAATGATAAGGTTTGATGAGAGGATTCAATCTGATCCTTTCTTCAGAACCACCAAAAACTTGACATGATCAGGGTTTATCTTTTCCTCCTACCCATGCCCAAAGAGATAGTGCTTATTAATTGCTGCTGCAACAAAAATTCCTAACTTTGCTCTTGTGCTGATGCTTGTACATTCACTGGCTTATCTACCCGCTCTCGCATGACTCAGGGCTTTTTTACATTATTTTATTCTCTTTTTTCCTTTGCTCATACTCTTCAGTCACTGTCTATGCCTTTGTATCTGTGTTTCCATCTCTCTGTCTCTTGCCCTCTCCGTCCCTCTCACTTGCTCTCTCATTTTTCTGACTCTAAGCCTCTGAAGCCTATATGGGGAAGATAGCTGACAGGCCCAACTAGGTTTCTCAGTGAGAGCATGACAGACATCCTCCTTCTTCGCCTCCGTGTGCATCTCGATGCCGACTGTGAGCCGACGCCGTTGCTTGAGAACACGTCGTGCCCGCACGCTCTGTCAAAAAAGAAACCTCTCCATCATCTTTACTCCTTCCTCGGGAAAGTCGTTGCGCTTTTTTTTTTTTTTTTTTTTACACCCACTCCCTAAGATTGGTTGTCTTTCAGTGTCACTTAAATATCACCTTCACTTTCTGAGATTGAATGAAGTTTGGAGGGAGAGAACAAACAGAGCTCTCATGCTGTTTATTTAACATTAAAGCCTCTACCTGACTCGGCCCACTCCGACTCTGGAAACCTCTCTGCAAGGGAGAGCAGTTTTGAACAGCATGTCCCAGAACACTGTGGAGTTAGCACACCTTTCATCCCCCCCTCTGCACTGCAGTAGGGAAGGGTATATGCTCAGTACTCACTGTTTGCTCTGGGTATGTATTGATCTAGCTGTAGGCATGTAGCTCTTGAAATAGCAGCGACAGAGGCACAGAGAGTCACTGGAGGGACAAACATCTTCCAGGAGTCGAATGGAAAACAGCAGGATGTTATGTCAGTCTGGAAACCACACCCCGTCCCCTTCGTCTCTCTCTCTCTCTCTCTCTCTCTCTCTCTCTCTCTGTTTGTGTCTCTCTCCATCTCCTGATCCAGACCTCTCTGAAAACAAACCTTGACCTTTGCACGCCAGGGACTGTGGTCCACTCACTGCTGGTCGGGGCCTGTGTTCTGAAACTCTGGATCCGCTCTTAAATACAGAGACTCTGCCGTAAATCAAAAGGAGTAACAGTTGTTCTTCGCTCCTCTTCTATGAGGTTATTAATGATGTGTGCTGAGAGAGCTGAGCTGGACAAAGCCGAGAGCCTGCTGCTGCTGCTGCTGCTGCTGCTGGGATCGTCACCTCTCAAATCCCAGTGTGGGCCTTGCCTTGTATTTAAAACCTCTCAGCTAGATGTTTGTGTGTATGGCGTGTGTGCATGTCTGGATATGAGTATGCACGTGGATGCATGTTTTTTCATTTTTGAACAAAGCGATCACTTTGACGCATCAACAAAAAAATAACCCCCCAGTCTGCTTCATGTGGAAACAATGAAAATCTCATAATCCTTATATTTGTGACATGGCATGATTAAAATTGGAGCTGGGAGCAAAAGGGAAAGAAAGAAAAGCGCTGTGATATGCAAACCACAGAATACTTTATAAAGCGAAGGGGTTTGAAGCATGATAGCGCTTATTGCTATATCTGTGCAGAAAAGGGTGGTAAAAAGTAGATGTAAGAGTGTACTTTTCCCCCGCTCGTTTGTTCAGAAAAGCAGAGAATAAGTGTGAAAGAAAGGATCAGTGGCTAGGGGAATAGCAGATGGTGTCTGAGACAAGTGAAATGGCACCTGCAAGCCTTTAGCTGTCTGTCGAGGGAGTATTTGTCACCCTGACCAACCTTGTACCCTCCAACCTTCTGACACCGGGCAGAGGCATCAAAACAAAAGCCTAGTTAAGTAACACCACCATGACAGCGGTATTCTAACCATTTTCACTGGATTCTAACAGTGGTGACTCTAAATAAGGCAGGACAAATGATTTTTCAGCTACTGGATGTGGCGCTGACCTGCGACTAGATAGATCTTAAGGGGAGAGAAAGAAGGGAGCAAACAGACATGGCAGTGTAACAGAGATTCATCTTTTTGTTTTATGAGAAGAGACCTCCGGTCCAAAGTCATCAGCATTTAAAAAGACAAAGGATGGTGGAGTGTTAGATTTTAAAAAGGGGTCAGAAAGGTAACATCTAGATATGAAAAGGCTATATTTGCGCATTAGCTTGTCCCTGCAGCCATTATGCATGCACCATTTTGAGCACTCTTAATAGCCTCTGCTTTACTGAATTTATTGGCCCTCAAGGTTTAATTAATGAATGTTTGTGGTATTAAGTATGAAACCTCAAAGTGACATGTGACATTCACTGTACGCACACACACACACACACACACACACCCACACACACACACACACACACACAGAAACGTATACAAGATGTAAGCAGTACTCATGCAGTTTAGAATGAGTGGAAAATATCTATTATTATATTTGTTATTTGGTCATTTAGTTTAATTGTATTGGCATAAGATTTTGTAATTTGAGGTATATTGTGTTATTTTTGTAAAATGTAATCTTCCCAGTTTATATCATTATTAAACAGTATTTTGTTCAAGTGTCAGGTCAGATATGTTCTTATTTTGTATTACCTTATTTTACTCTTCAATCTAAAGGGGTCATATATTAGCAAGTCAGTTCTGTTAGCTACAAAACAGTCGTACCTGGCAGGTAGTGGGTGTAAATATTTAGTAACAACTCATTTCTACAAAAGAGCCAGTTTGTTTGGTGTGACCCGTTTTAATTCTGTGATCTGTAAATCTCCACGTAGTAAATCTAGAAGTGCTAAGTCAGGTGCAACTGGACTTACCTTCTTCAGCCTTTTGGATGAGAGGCGAAACGTCTTCAAGAACCTAAAGCATGTCCGAGTGCCCTTGACTTACTGTAGCACTTCTAGATATACCATGACCTGGGTGGCTGAGAATCTTCACAGACATATCCACTTAGTAAAGACTTCCGTCCTAACCAATGAAGTTTGAACTTACGAACAGCTGGTGCAACAGACTCCTGGTGAAGGGGAACTGTATTCTTTCTTTAAATATTTTTGATGTACATATACAGAACAACACATTAGCTCTCCATGCATTGTACATGTCCATCATCCCTTCCTCTATCCATCTGCCTTTCTGCTACATCTTCTTTCCCTGAGGTCAGGTTACGTGTTCAGAAAGAGACTGGAGGATCTTCTTTGAGGTCCAGTGTGAAGCAATAAGATCCCCTGGATCCGGTCTGCTGTGTTAAGCTTGGTTCCTGCCTCTTCACTCTAAAATGTGATTTGTCTGAGCAGCCAAGTACCAAAAATATAGCATCTGTAAAGTCCTTGTAAAGCCGTTGGAGTAAAGGATCAGCCTCGGACAGCAACAGTTGCTGAGACCAGCAAGGTTGCACTGACTGTAGATTAGTTGTAGGGAGTGATTCCTTCTTATGAACCATTTCATGTAGCTCTGTTACCAAAGTGCAAAGACAATGAGAGCTTACTCATATACATATTATATGTATGTGAATCATGAAAATATCAACATTTGTCATTCATGTGAGTAATTACTTAACTAAATAAGATGTTCTTGGAGGAATGCTTGCTAGTCTGAAATAACGAGTGTCATTTAATCATTGATTCATGGCCTTTTACTCACAAGTATAAATCTTTTTGACGTTTTATGGCCTCAAGTCAAATTATTATATTACAGCTCCAAGAAAAAAGACCCAGCAAATGACAGAAAGAGGCAAAGAAATAAGCAGAAAATGTTGCTGTACGTACTGGCAACATTTAGAAAAGATGTGTAGCAGTTGAACAGACCTAATAAAATTAACATCAGTGCTGTGTTACTGTAGGGTGTGACACAGGCTGGTGTGGGAACACTTAGGGATGTTGAGCACCAGACAGGCAACAATGTTGAAGAGGAGGAATCTACACGAGCAAGCTACTGTACTGCTGCTATGTTTGGCGAGAACAGCGGTTCATCGTAGGGGGTTATGCCCACTTGTTGCACTTCATTTATAGTATTAAGTTGGGGTGTATGATTGAAAAGGACTAGTTTGTACGACGTGCTGTCTGACCACGTCGTGCTGGGCAAGGTGTTTCAGACGTTGTTCAACCATCCAACAAACACCTTGGTTGGAGCATAACTGTGCCCTTAGAGCTATGGAAGTACTATAAGGTTCAATTTATAGGCTGTAGTATATATTTGTAGGGTATAATATATACTTATACTGTTTATGATTTTCAGATTTATACTGAGTGCAGAGCATCCAGATAAAGTGCTTGCAAAGCTCATGAGGCTAGAAAACTGCATGACACTCCTGTCATTTATTATAAACTGCTGGAGTTGCTGTCTAAACACCAGTTGTCAATATTATTGATGGTAGCTAGTGACCCATGTCCACCCAATGACAAAATCTGAGAATTTCCTCTTCGTCAAAACTGAGGAGAAAAGGGCAGAAAGGGCAGTAGAGCAGGAAGACACTGACAGTCACTGCAATGAATAGAAAGGAAAGAAAATGAATGACATGCTAATCAATCTTTAAATTTGGCTTGGAGTGCCACACCTCTTTTTATCAGAGAAGGAGAAGGGAAGAGGAAAATAAGGAGACGAAACAGGTGAAAGTGGAAGACTATCCAATGAAAATGACTTTGCTGATGTCTGCTGAGTAATAGAAGTCGACGTCTGCAGGTGTCAGCGGAATTTTTTATGGAATCTCCCCCCTCTCAACAGGGTGTCACGGCAGATATTTCATGTCAACGGGCGGATGTGGCAAATCTTTCCAGTCCTGTCGTGCGCTAACCTCTAAAAAAGGCCGACATCAGCAGGGTAACCTGTCATCCCACATGGGCAGCTACTGACCTGGCCTGTGCTTTCAGGAGCAGGACACAGTCAACAAACCCCACTGTGCATATCCAGCGAGACCACACCAAAAGACGCATATTATCCCATGAAAACACATGTATAATTAATGTCCTTCAGAACTGTGCCACTTCCAGATTTGGCTTTAATCTGATGTGTTGAAACCAGATTCTCTGACCCACCGTCCTGTCTCTGAGTGCCTCTGAGTGTGTGTGTGTGTGTGTGTGTGTGTGTGTGTGTGTGTATGTGTGTATGTGTGTGTGTTTGCATAAACCCTCCAGTATACTCCAAATGAATGCAAATGTTTTGTGTTCTCAAAGGCTGTTGAATATGGAACTAGGTGTAAATGCCAGTATACGGAAGGAAATTTCACTGCAATATATTGATGGTGAAATTCAAAACAAAGACAATGAGTAATGGCTGTGGCTGTAATGGCTGTGGTGAAGTTAGAGCTAATAATACAGAAGGCAGACGATCATTTAAATGCAGCTGTGGTTCCTTTTTTTTACTCTGCATGTTCCTAATATTTATGACCAAACCTGGGTCTCAAATACGTGGTTATATTCAGTCTAACCAGGTCCACTGGGGTCCCATTGTATTCCAGCATGTCTCAGGTCTGTGTTAAATATGTCAAATAACTGAATGGATCTGAGCAGACTCACTATCAGCTCTTTTGACATGAGATGGAGAGTGTAAACTGTGAAGTGCAGGGAAACTTGACATGTATAGCTACTCATTCTGACCCTGTGTGCTTGTTAATTGTTGTCGCATCATGCTGCTGACAGCATCGTTGTCCTCTCTTTATTAGGGTCTGTTCAGGTCAACTGCATTTTGGATTGGGACTAATTATCCTGTCTTCGGGCCACTTTTGGATCAGGGCTCCTTTTTTGAAAATTATTTATGTACGTCGGGTTGGTTGTGAGAACCTCTTGATTGATTTTAAAATATATATCTTGTTTAAAAAGCAATTGACTGTAAGATTTTTTTCTAAATGCTACGTTTTTGCTCTGTATTTTATAACTAAATGTAGATGTTTTACTGGCTGTATGCAGGAATTGGTAGATTGCATTCAGGCACCTGATTCATACAGAATGATGGACATCTTTCCAAGCTACCAGTAATTTATTCACCTTGGTGTCACCATCACAGTGGGTGGCGGAAAGGTCTGATCTGTGGGTCATAAAACATATATTGTGTGAGAGCACACCAATTTCGGCTTCATTTTTTGCCGACTTAATCCTAACATTGATTCTGACCAGGTGTTTCAAGGTGGTCTGCAACACTCTAATTGCCACCCCTCTTCTTACTCATTTTCTTGTCTAGTCTGAACATCCGTCCTGTGTGAATCCTTGTGCTCTGTGTGTGTGTGTGTGGGCTTTGATCTTTCCCCAGATGACTCCTGGTGTGAGGGTGGGAAGCTCATTAGCTGTGCCTTTCCCCTGTCTGTAGTAGACAACAGGAATAACCAGTCACGAATGAAGTCACACATGATTACCATGTTCTGTTGTGTAGGTGATATATTTAATATGTTTGCACTATTCGAACATGCATGTTATAGTATATAGTATAGTATATAGTATGTACAGAGATAAATGATGGAAATAATAATACAGCCCGCATTAGCATGAAGGCAGGGTTCACTGTGACTTGTTCAGTGCAACAGTTATATGTACTATAGCTGGGCAATATCACCTAAAATCAGTATCCTGATTAATTGTCACATTTACCTCGGTAACGATTAATACACTATCTTATACGTGTGTAGAAGATTAAACATTTTCAGTAGTTAGAAGAACATTTTTAAGTATTTGTTTGCTAAAATAGGAAAATCAAACTAAACTATGCTAGACTTCACATCTGTTGCGACTATCAAAATAATGACTATTATGAATAGATCTGAATAACAATTGTATGGCCTGTTATCTCATTCCATCAGGGGGATGTTTTTAGGGTATGAAGTGACATTTTAACAAACGCTTGTGTAACAGACTGCTGCATCCATAACAACCTGCTTCAGCCTGAAGACTGTGGTCGGGGAGCACAGGGGAGACTCATATACTGCTCCAGGGCTAAGTTGTTGCTAACCAAGTTGGTGCTAAACTCTGAGTCATTTCACTCAGCTGTTATACTCATGGCATTGTTTGAATGCCTAGATATTTCTGCTTATCCTAGCCTTTGTCAACTGTAAACTAGCCACATAATAATGCATTATATTAATGCATCATCAGTTTTTTTTTCCTGCAAAGTCCACTGTCAGAGTGGACCAAGATCACTTTGAAATGTTTCCAGTAGCTTGTTGAATTCCCGCCTGAAAAACTATTGTTGTGGAATCAAACATAAATTCTATGGCCCTTTTTCTTAATTTACAGTTTGCATTTGCTGTGGTTCTACTGGGCCAGTGTATCGTTTCCATGGTGTGGAGCTCTGCAGAAATGAGGGGAAGTGCGTAAGAAAAGCTTTCCAGGGCGCTGGGGTGACATCCTGCTGTATTTATCACCTGCTCGTCCTTCCTCTGCTCTCCTGCTGAGCTAGGTGAGTCACACACACACACACACACACACACACACACACACACACACACACACACACACTCTCTAGCTCTCATCTCTTCGTCTTTGCTCTCTTTCTCTCATACCCCTGCTACTCTATCAGTCTCTTATCTTCCTTTTTTTTTATACATTCCTCTCCCTTCATCTGTCTCTGTCTTTCCTTCTCCTCCTTGGACTCTGGAATAGTGTCAGTCCCTGAAGGGATGAGCTGAGTGTGAAAGCCACTCATTGGGATAAATGACTGTACTTTCAGAAGTTTCTCCAGCCTCCTGGGAGGTGCAAAAACCAGGCCTTAAAAAAGAAACGGAGGGAGTCGGAAGTGAAAAGAGAGACAAAAAAGAACGAGATAGGGGCAGACCGAGAGAGATTGTACATCAAGGGGCCCTTTGTACATTATTAGGTTGATATCTCAATCTCAGTGTCTGCGATGCAGTTCTGCCATGCTTTATCAGCCCCTTCTCCTCCCTTTCCACAGAGAAAAGCCCTCAGAAAACCATTTACTCTTTTTCTTTGATGTGAAGAGCCTAATGTCGTTCTGGGGCCTTTCTCTCCACATTAAAATAGAGATTCCTGAGCTTTCAGATAGATGTGATAGTAGTGCAATTGTTACTGAGAGCTGATGCAGAAATTGTCGTGTGGCTCTTAAAGTGAACTTGGGTGTACTCTTATTAACTTTTTTTTTTTTTTGGGGTGGGGTGGGGGGTGCTGTAACAAAAGGTCAAGTGAGGGGAATTACCTGAGAGGGATCTGCTTTATCCTTGAGGAAAGAAACAAAGAAAGAAAGATTAATTTCACTAAATGTATTTGTGACGATCTCCAGAAGCAGCTAATTAATTATAGCCATAACGAGTGGAGAGAGAGAGCACAAGAATTCCCCCTGTAGCCATCGGTCACGTGTTGAGGGATTTGATCTTGTCACTGTTTGTTTTAGCTGTAATTAATTTCCCATCCTCTGCAAATAAGACTAACTGGAGCTTCCACATTTAGACTGTTTGAGCCTTTTTAATATATGCAGTGCTTGATAGATTGGCAAACATGTACAGTATCATACACAAACTCCACCATAGTTTATTTCAAATGTTTTTCCACTTTTAGCTTTCAGACCAACATGCTTTTGTGCACATATAGAAGGCTATGCATGGCGTTTCTTTCTGCCAAGTCCAAATCTCTCTTTCTTATCCTTTGCCAATTTGTCATTTCAAAAGTATGGATTAAAGAATTGTGGGTATATGACTGAGTAAACACAAAAACACCTTGTCCTCTTTCCACCCTCTGCTCTAATGAAGGATTTGGGCTGCAAGCCAGGACACAGATTATGGACATCAAACCTATAGTGAGGATGAAACATGTCACATCAGAGTAGTTACGGTAAAGATGGGTGATGCTTCATTGAATGCTGCTGTGAATCAAATGAGTAGATAATCATCCATCCTTGCATTATTTTGCTTTGAAATCTCATGTACGTTAGCGGTTATGTCAAAGATGTTATGGAAAAGTTATGGAAAGTTACAAAAACTTGTTGTTTTTGTGTGTGGAAAGAGTCAGATTAATGCAGTATTTTCTACCCCTTAACCTTGTAGTGTTATCTCGTTTTTTGCCCCCCTTTCCCCAAGACCTCTGACACAGTTCTGTGCCAGAGGAGCGTGTGATTTCCAGTGTGAGGGATTAGACTGTTATAAATCTGGTTATAAATCTTCAACTGCTCTGATTTAGTAACCATGAATCCTGCACTCCTCTGACAGCTGTGATTTGTTCATTTAATCAATCTTCTCCTCGTATACAAACAGGCAGATTTGAGCTGTTTTATGCTCAGCATCCCTGTGCAGTCAGGGTTTCCTCTCGATAAGTTTCAGTACCTCCAATCTAAGAATCTTGGTCATTTTCCTTGTAGTAAAAGTAGTTTTGTCAGGGTTCTAAATATAATGTAATTTACACAGTATTCACCATTTCTGGGGGGTTTTCCACTGTATTTTTAATGCTTGCATTTGCCCCATTTTTATTGCCTTGACACTTTGCTTTATAACATACAGTGTAAGGGCTCTAAATTCTTGCTAAGGTGTTTTTTCCATTGGTGGTGGTTGTGAGTATGTAACACTTTGGGTTTTTGTCAGACAAACTGTAGTGCTCACTTGACATAATTGATGTTTGAAAACTTGAACCAATCAATCCATTAATACTTTTGTTTTTAGTTAACTTTATTTTAGTTTTTTAATCAGTTTTTCAATTTTTTTGTTTTATTTTGGGTGGATTTTCTTTAGCTCATCCTCCAGTTGCTGAGATACCTGGCCAAACAGGTTCTGAGTGAGATGTAATAAACAGTGATTGGACGTTAAAGACCTTCCACGCCCTGGTTTTTCAGTTCAAATGGGAGTAGGTCGGCTGGTGTCCAGCCGCAGGATTGATGGAACAGCTAGATCCAGAGTCCCATCACACCACGGCTCATGCCAGTCTCACATGCCAATGAATTAAGATCCTGACTGCCCTTTCAGTTTCTATTTGCTTATTGATCGCAGATTTTCATCAGTCTTAAGTATTGAAGTATTTCAGAGAGGAGGGTCATGAATCTTATACCAAATAGCACAAGCTATAAGTTAGAGCCAAAAACAGGGGCTTCTTGCCCAGTGAAAGCCCAGTCTTAACCTGTCAGGCTGTGGCTAGCATTGTAAATCCAGGTCTGAAGCCTGTGATAAATATGTGAGGATTGGAGTGATGGCCTTAATACCACCAGACTGACCTGCAGGTTAATCACGATGTGCTGTTTAAGCAGCCTAGTATCAACAGGACCACACCTAAAAACACCCACACACCTCTGTCACACACCGTACCTTGCACGCTTGTCACGGGCAGATGCATTCACACACACATCAACACACAACACACAGAGGGCAGGTCTCTGTCAGACTGACCTTTCATTACGCTGAATTAGCATGTCAGTGTCCACTCTCGTGGGGGAACTACATATAACATAGGGGATCACCCATGGTGTTATGTTAAGTTCACCTTAAAGTGTCTGTAAGGTTGCTATGTTGCTAAAGCATGCATATCTTATTCATTTAAGATGTGTTTTGTTAGCTCTATTTTCCATATTGATCTTCATCCATACAGCTTAACATATCGTTCCAAAATGCCTACTTTTGCTGGTGCAGAGCGCATGTGTCTAATTAGCTGCCTGTCCCTGACATGTTAAATCATAAAAAGATGAAATGTTATGTTATGCTTTTGGTTGAATTAGAATCATTTGTAGTTACCCTTCTTATATGCATGCTGAACATAATGTCTTAAACGGCATTGACTTCACATGCATAACAGGCCTTCCGTGTGAGCAGGCTTTCGCTGCATTCCCATTATCTGGAATGAATATGCTGACTGGACATGAATAATACATGAGAAAATGGGTGTTATTGTAATGCATGTTTCTCAGTGGCAGTGACACTTATATGCACTAAAAGGGACATCACAGCACTGGGGGCCCATGTCCCTAGATGCAATGCCAAGGAGGAAGGAGGGAGGAAAAAGAAAGAGGAGGAAAAACTCAGAAGCCCAGAGCTGCAAGTCATTATTGTTGGCCTCTCTCTCTTTCTCCCTCTGTTTTCCCTGCCTCTCCCGTGCTCTCCACTGTCAGTCAGCCTCTAGCCCTTTTGCTAGCATCTTCCTCTCTCTCCCAGTGGGTTCCCACCAGTCAGTGGATCTGCCCTGGATGCTGGCACTAAGCGCTAATTACACCGTCTATCTCACCACACTGACAGCCATGGCCAAGAAGATCTCTGCTCCCTTGTTTGCTAATCCACAGCTGGAGAAACAACACTTCAATGAATACTCGCCGCCAATTGATGAGTTTAAGTTGACATGTAGCAGCATACAACAGCTGATGGGAATTCTTACACCACAACAAAGCATCCGTTGACATAATTCTACGAAATGACATGCGTTCAGACTCTTACTGTCACCCGTATGTACTGTAGATGATTTGATGTAGTGTACTGCGTAGTATGTATAATGTGAGTGATGCAAAGCAGGAATCCAGCAAGCACATGAGCGGTCATGCAGTCAATTCACATGCACACTGTGTGTGTTCCATGTTGCATAACACTGCCAAATGAGCATCAAGTTGCAGATGTCTGATGACACTCGGGGTAGCACCACAGCTGGTAAAAATCTTGAATCATTTACAATGTAATCCACTTTACTATCCCTTCTTTAGATGGTAAACTCCCCCAATCCTGTTACTTTAAGCCTTCTTTTCCAACCTGAGGCTGCAGGTTGCCAAGCATATTGTCCGTTAGACTCATTGTCCCCGCCATGTGTGCTAGAAGGAACCGTATACCTCGAGAGAAGCGCCCGTGTGGTTGTGGTTACTCATGAGGGTTTCCATGTTGATCACGTTCTCAGTCATGCTATCTCATCCCTTGAAAGTGCTAAGCTACAAACAAACCAAAGCAACAATGTTAGTTTGCTTTCCAGTGAATCCATGTTTTCAAAAGACAATTTGCCATAGTGTTTGTGCTTTATTCAGTGGAGATTGGAATGGGAGAGAAAAACAAGCCAGATTCCAATTCACAGTGAGTGAACACATTGAGTCTGCCTTGGCCCATTTAATCAAAAAAGGCATTTCTGTTTACTCAAACAATGTCACTAAAATATGAGCTTTGATCATGGGTTTATTATGCACTTGCATAAAGTTAAACAACATTTTCATGGCCATTAACTCCAGTTCATCCTTTGAAAAACACACATTTTTGTTTCTTTTCCTATGAAAAGTGATTGCCCTAATTCTTGTATCCATAGTTTAATTTTTATTCTTTTCACATAACTAAATTATTGCTTTGGACAGTTTTGGTTACATTTTTCTGTGGTTTTAAATGTTTAAACTTTCATGTCACGGTTTCATGTGCATTAAAGCTGCATGAATTATTTTTTTTGTCCACTTGGAGGCAGCACAACGAGCTGAAAACGCAACATTGACATTAATTGATAAAATATCTATATGGCGAACTAGTCCTATTTACATATCCAGCAGACACAGAGCAACATTAGCAGTTATTTGGAGTTGTGTTTCTGGCCACCTGGCAAAGGTAATTTCCTTTTAGCGCTGTTTCGGTCTCCACCAATTCTTGAGGAAAATATCTGGCTCTTTAGTTGTTAAATGCTCCACTATGTTCACCAGCTAGCCTGTAATTTTGTCTGTCTGTTTGGTGCTGGGCAGGTAGTGTACAGTGGACTGATCAGAGATATTTTGCTGAAAACAGCCACAAATGGGTATGGTGAGACTGAATTAGACCAAAACGATGAGCTCAAAGACACTACAATACGTTGTAGAGCTGAGGGGAGGGGAGTCGGGTGAAAATGCTCTGGGTTCAACAGTGCAAGCGACACCATTCACATTATATATAATGCTTTATTCAATTGTTAATATAATATTATTTTTTGTACATATCACGTACAGATTTTTTTGTCAGATCGGGCTCAGGAGAACCACTGCAGACAAAGGACAATTGTGAGAGTTCTTATTTTATCAGCTAAGCCTATTGACAGTTCCCACATTAAGGTCATCAGTGTTTTCTGGTTGTCGTGTTGACTTGCTAACCTTTTCCCAACCCCTGACACCTCATGCCAAGGTCAGGCCAATTAAAGGAGCTTTAATGAGATCCTGGCACTGCACTGTATGTGCTATTGTGTCTGAGGAAACCAAGTTATTTAAGAGGAGCTTAACCACAATCTGCCCTGCAACAGGTTCTATTATTCCCTCACGTGAATCCAAGTCCAGGAATTTTAAAGGTCTTCCAATGACAATTGCACCACCTTGCAAACCTGAAAATGTTTGATAATGACGAAATGATGTAATTACACTCACAATTGGACAAAGTAATGAGATAATATCATAAACAGCGGCTCTCATGTATGATGGTTCAGTGCCTTTGTTTGCTTTAATTCTCTTGCAGCTCATGTTGTGTGGTTACAGCACAGTGAAGGCAGAGGGTCAACGGGTGTGACAACCAGTCACCTCATCATCTCTGTGACAAGTTGTGTGTGTGTGTGTGTGTGTGTGTGTGTGTGTGTGTGAGTGAATGATATGTTCTGTATATCACTTCCACTGGAGGGTAGCTTTTCAGTGAGATATACCATCACCCTGACGGGAGTGCTGATCTGCAAACGGGGACAAGATAAATGCACGTGTCATTCACAACCACATGGGATCCCTTCTTCATATGCCAGAGGACGGGAAATGAGGAACAGTCAGGTCGTCACAGTGGACAGCACAACGCAGGTTAAATAGCGGTGGGGATATTGGAAGCCTTTTAGAGCTCTAGCCCTTTAAAACAGTTGCTGACCTGTACTGTATATTACAGTGCAACGACTGTGGAAAAGATCGGTTTGGGTCAGCTCCATCTCCTAAGTCAAGGTGATGTAAAAGAACCCGAGTCCTGTCTAAGTGAAGCCCTGCTGACTGCTGACCTTTGTGTCTTTTCCCATCTATCATGCCGAGCAGTGTGTGTGTGTGTGTGTTGGTGGTGAAGGATGCTTGTTTGCGTGCCAGTTGGTGCATTTGGATGTGCGCGTGCAAGTGAGGGACTTTGAAGGATCTGTCTTTGTCGTTGTGTTGCGTGAATGAGCAATCTGTCCTGCTCATATTCAGCCAAGCATATCCAGCCCTGGCCCCAGCCCTGCCTGTGGTGACAGGAAAGCCGTGGCAGTTTAAATCAGTTGACATTGTTCTGGCGGTGGGAAGTGCTTATGCCGAGGATATATCTCTTTGTTTTCTGCCATCTGCAGCAATAAGAGTAGCAGTATCCCTGATAGACGCCAATCCAGGTACAGACTAGAAGGTGAAAGGAGCAGAGGAAAACAAATCCACAGGGCACAGTAACACATCTAACAATAAAAAAACATAAAGACAGTGATAATTCATGTAAGAGTTTTCAGCAATAGTACTGTATCAGAAGTGCTAGGGTTCAGGCTGAAGTGTGCACTGTGTTATCTTACTGTCCTGCTGTGAATTCTATATGACAGGGGGGGAAGTACCAAAAATGACATAATAAAGCTTTGATCGAATAACATGCTTTTAAATTAATTGTGTCAGTGATAAAAACGCAATCAAATTAATTAATCATTTAAAGGAATAGTTCAACAGCCTTTTCACTTTCTTGCTAAGAGTTAGATGAGAAGCTTGATACCATCATATTTGTATTGTAAATATTGGGCAAACGCCAGTAGACAGTTAGCTTAGCTTAGCATAATGACTGGAATTCGATAGAAACAGCTAGCCTGGCTCTGTCCAGAGGTTAAAAAATCCGGCTACAGTACCAGCAACTCTAAAGCTAATGTTATATCATGTTTGTTTAATTCATACAAACATGCTAACTTACCACCTCCATTTTAGAGATTCGGGAGACACAATGCATATTAGGGCAAGCAGCCTTACAGCTTTTCAAATAGACTTCAACTTTGCATAAACTGTTTAATATGTCAGACAAAAAGTAAACAGAAATTAGCTGCCTTGATTGGAATAAGACCCAGGTTGGAAAATAACACAATTTCCCTTTAAATTCCTCTCATCAAACTATCATCCTTTGGGTGTCCTAATTGCCATCTGTCAATCAAATTCTGTCACCGGCTGACTCAGCTGACTCAAATATGTGATAATTGCAAGAATGCATAATTAAACAACAAATAGCTATGGTGGTTCAGTAAAAGGAAGACAGAAAATTTATTGTCAAATAGCTTACATGTGATCACAGCTCCAGCACTTCCATCAATGCGTGCAGTGACGAAAATAGTAATAAGAGGGATCAGCATTCCAACATCTGGGGAATGCCGAGGTGCAAGCGTCACCTCAGGGGGAGATTAGTGGTGTTCCTGTCTCCCACAGGGATAACAGTGGTGGATACAGCGTAGTGCAACAGATAACAGAGCTCAGACAGACAGTTGGATGTGTTTATCAGTTCCAGAGGCGTTCCCCAAGGCTCCCTATTAATGCCAGCCTTACTCTGCATCTTTATATGGCTGGCTTTGGAGATTGGCCAACTCATTTCTCCTCTTTCCTCCCTTTTTTCTTATCCCCTTTCTTTCCACTTTACTCGATCTCCTCCCTCCATCTTCAATCTTTTCTTCTTCTTCTCCTGTCTGCCCCTTCTCCTCCCTCCTCCTGCCTTTTCTTTCTTTCCTCCTTCTTTCCTAACTCCTCCTCTTTATACTGCATGCCACAATGTACCAATCATTCTGTCTGTGTGTGTGTCAAGCCTATCCCTCTAGGCTGATTTACTACGCCGTGGGGGAGACAAAGGTGCAGGAAATGGAGGTCAGAACTCATCGTTAGTGGCCAATGAATTCTTAATTAGGGCAACAAATGGTGCAGTGCCTCCAGTGTGGCTGGAGCGCTCCCAAAGCACCGGAGATCGGAGGCCAGTCACCTACACTCCCTGTTAGCTGATTATGTGCTGGACTGCAGCAAACATGGGTAATTATTCCACTTTGTAATAGTGTCTGCCGCATACATCACACACATACATGCATGTACTGATCTGTCTAATGTGACAACTAGAGGGAGTTTAAGCAGATTTCAGCTTTAAAATACAGAAATAATCCTCCTTGTTATCGTGTACGGTATGATTGGCTTATCATTGTTTTACGATGGAAGGCAGAGAGTACAGAGGAAGAGACTCTCAGCAGGGTGTGAATGGGATATTTCATGTGCCGGGATAATGTGGGAATACAGCTGTGTGAGTCTGACTATTTATGTACATATAATGAGGACACCAAGAATGCAGGCATTTTAAAGTGCCAAAAGACTATTATTTTTCTCGTTCCTTCATGTAATTGAAGCAAAAACAGTAATACCCTTTCTGAAAAGGGTCAAGACAAGAGCAGCAAAGAGAAGCAGCTTCCCTCCATTTACATTTCTTTTAAAATGTAGGTCATGATTAGTATGAGCTTGAGCATGCTGTAATTTTACTACATAGCAGTGTTTAATTACAATTTGCTTGGTCACTCTCAGGGTGCACTTAAAATGAAAGTTATAATGCCATTATAGCAGAATATGAGAGGTTTTACAATTTTCTGGCACCCAGTGGGATCTGACTTCTGTGCTTTTTTGTGGTCACAAAGCCTGGCGTGGAAGAAGACCTTATTAAAGTTTGCAGCATTGTCTATACCCCCATTGTCTTTAGTTTGTGACATTGTCAGGCCTGAATTGGAAAATCTTTCCCTACTCCAGTTTTCTACCCCCAAGGTTATGTAGTAAACGCTGATCCAAGTCAATACTTGTCTAATTAGCAACCCCACTTCTGCCTGCTTGTCTTGCCATATACTGTGAAGACAAGGCAGTGTCTACCAGTCACGATATTAATCAATTCCTCTGGCAATTGAGCACTGTTTTTCCTAGATTCTCCCACCTGTCATACATAAAAATCTTGGGTGTAAAGGGAATAATAACCCTTGTAATGGTTGTACCCACGGTTGCCCTCCCCTGGCACATGTGTTATTTTCACCTGTTCTTACCCCCCCCCCTTTTTTTTATCTCCCTTCCATCCATCTCTTCCTCCCTTCCATCTGTCCTCTCATCCTCATGCGGTACATCAAACGTCCCCGGCCTGACTGTGTGCTGACAGGCAGCCCACTGACAAGCTTCCAGGCCATTCTGAGGGGAGCTGAGCCTCCCTTCATGAGGCCCTCGAAGAGACAGTGTCAGAGCGAATCCACTCTGTCTGGCCGGCACAGTCTGCCTCGTTCAGAGAACACACAAGAAACAAACCATAGGAGTTCTAGTTTATGCATCTATAATGACGATGCAAGTGTGGTAAGAGAGAGAACAAGTGACAGAAATAATGTGAAAAATCCAGTTACTACAGTCAGTAAGCTGTGAGATTTTCCTTTAAGCACCCCTTATACTATTTGATAACCTTGAATTGACTATAAGCTAAACCCCATTGCATGTAAAACACATGAGCAAAAGAGTAAGAAATGGATTCAATTGTGTTTATCTCCTCTAACGTAGGCTGCAATTGCTAGCTTACTACCTACTTACTGTACAACTAATTTTACTTCCAACAGCGAGGAGCACATCATATACTATTAACTAGTATGTGGGATTTCCTTAAAACAAGCCCTGTTCATGGCTTCCTTATCCACTGTGTAGTATGTCTGTAGGATGCTAACTTTTTGCCTGGGATAGGCAGCTTTAGCCAGCCTTTTAGCACAATATCATGTCAGTTATGCAGCCATCAAGTGCATATTTAAGACCCCTTTAAGATTCTCGTTTTAAAATGAGTCAGCTGGAAACAATAAAAAGTCGTCCAGAGTCAGCGTTTTCGACAAACTCACAGAGCTAACGTTAGCTTAATAAGCTAGCTGGCTATAGCGGTAAAATCTCCTTTGCAACAGTTGTCATTTCATTGAGAAGCCTGTTTTTGTCTACCGCTGTCGGAGCTCAAGGACACGTTGTTGCAAAAATAACTGAGAAAATAACTGAGCATTTTGAGGGGCAAATCTGCCACCATTACACGGGAACAGAAAGATTAAGAGTAACTAAGGTGGGCTTAGCTAACAGTCAATTAATCAGCAATTTGACACTTCTAAAATAAGGATCCATGTGAATTTGGTTGTATCTCTCCTGTTAGTGGGGTTCATTTAATTATATTTTCAGAAATGTGTACATAATTGAATAGACAGTCATATATACATATTAATATATTTTAATAATATCATAATGTTAATAATACATATTCTTTTATATGTGCTTTGTAAATACTAGTGAAAGAACAGCCAATGAATGATTGATAATTGAGGTGAGGTATTGCTTACTCAATCTCACTCTGCAGATTGCTAGATTACCTCAGCTGATTTAGCCAGGGGACAGGTTAGAATAAGAGCGGCTCCCAGGAGACTTTACTTTAGAGTAGAAACTGGGTGGTTGTTTCCATTCCCTTTATTCTTTTCTGTTCTGAACAGCTGGACTGATTGCATGTATATTCTGTATTTGTGTGTATATGTGTCTGTGAGTCACGTGACTTCTCTCCCAATCTATCATTGAGTGTTCTGCCACACTCTGACAAAGTCACAGCTGATTAATAAGTAAAGACAAGACCCCAGAGGTGGAGAGGAGCCCTGAGCAAATGACAAATAAATAAATTCATTACAGACAGAATGAAATCTTCCGAACTAAAACTTTTCCTTTTGTGAGTTCTGGCTTTCATTTGTCTCAGTTGTTGTCATTTGTTTCATTTGTCAGCATGTTAGTACTCCTATCACTGCTGCCCTTTGGTGAGTGCTGCTGTGAAATCATCTGAACCAATCAATCTCACTTAACTTTCCTCAGAGCTTCTCTTTGTGTGCCCAATGGGCAGTGGTTGTGTGTGTGTGTGTGTGTGTGTGTGTTTGTGTACTGGAAAGTTTACCCTCTTCAGCTCCCATATCTCTGCTTGTTTATGAAAGATGTGGAACTTAACATGAAGATGCGACAACAGGCTACTGTTAAGAACACAGTGCTGTCCCACTATATCTGATTATCCTCACACACACACACACACCTCCTGAAACGCACACGCACACTTTCTTACACACACGAGGACACGCAGGCACACATGCAATATACTCACAGTGACACACGCACACACAGTGTCATCTTCAAAGGCACCCAGGGCTGACATGGCCGACGTGACAACAGCCCTAATGAGCTCGCCTGAGTGGGTGACCCTGTCGCCTGGCGAGAGGAGTGGTGTTGCCATGGAGATGCGGAGGCGACAGGGTCTGAGTCATGGTGTCATGCAGGTGTGTTTGGAGGGGATTAAAACACCTTAATTTTGTTTTATGATTCGTAGATGCATGCACATTCACATATAGTTACAATATTAACATATTGCATATTGTAAGCTATTGGTGTAAGGGATTACCTTTTGAGAAAACTGGTTTGCACTTAAACTACAATTGTAACCAAATTACCTCATGCCATTTCTGCTCCTTTCCATATTAATGTACCACAACATGACTTTAGCAGTCTGAGTAAGTGGCCATTTTTCTGCCTGACAGGCCCAACCATGACACATTTAGGGGTTTGAGGTGTATAATGATGACTGTGTGCTCCCCACTCTTTCATCATCTTCAGCAAAAGAGAGAGAGTGGGAGAGAGACAGTGAGAATGAGAGGGTGTGAAAACGAGAGACAGAAGCGAGAGGAATGCTGAGAGCTCCGGGGTCCTTAGTGTGCTCAGTGATGATATGCGGGGTAATGAACTTCCAGACTTTATGCATCAAAAGCATGACGCTCCGCATCGCCTTGACTGTCAGCGATTTCTGCCCCGTATCGGTGAGATGAGGCCCCCTATAATCTCCTTCCATCCACTCCATACCAGCTTTTGAGGCTCGCTCTGCCGACTTAAAGCCTGCATTTCATTTGTCAGCCTAATGGTGAAATTTGTAAGGAGTTTAAATTCATGCTTCTCCTGGAGGTGTCATGTGGAGTTGTCAGTCGTGTCACTGGGGAAAGAAGCGAGTTTGCTGCTTGGTGTGAAAAGTAATCACTTTAAACTTGGACAAGTTAGAGTGGCTTAATGGAGGTATAGCATTCAGTGAGGCTGTGTATGTTTCAGTATACTGTATGTTAATAATACAATTAATATACCTCAAATGTACTGGAATGCATGTATTAAATTGCACATTTTAGATCCTCCTACAAGTTATGTTTCTCACACTTAAAGGATAGTTCAACATTATTAAAACTTGGGTCTTCTTTTTGTAGTTTTGGCCATCATTTTTATTGGTTATGATAACATTGTACTCATCAAAGTAATAGCTGAGATCTGGGAACACACTAACATTCCAACAGCCAACAGCTTAGCCATATTATCTACTATTATCTACACTTTATTTGGAGGTAAAACTGCAAGTGAAGCCACCTGAGATGTCATAATCAGTATCAATGTCAGAGTCAATAATCCCTCATTGCACAGGAAAACTATGTACATGTACAACTAAGTACGATAGGTCAAGGTTGAACCCGGAAGTTGTTCTCTAAAGTGTGATGGACGTTTCCAACATACATTTTAGGTAATCCTCTCCCAGTGAAGTTGTGCCAACCTGGGGGTTTGTTTAAAACCTGTATAATCGTCTGACTGCTCGTGTTTCTTGCCCCGTCTGACGTCTTTTTAGCAATGTCATTGGTTCGCTACATTCCCAGATCTCAGTAACTGACTTAGTGACTACATTGTTAGAATTTTTCCATTTGAATGATGGCCAATCCTATGAAAATGAAACCCAAATTGTAAATTTAGATTAATGCTTTAAATAGAAACGGGCACACTGACACAAAAAAGTACAGTAGGTACATGGACACACACACACATACATTTACTGTAGAAGCCCTTTTTTCTTGGCTTGCAGTGGAGAGAAGCCGGAGCCTCTCATCACACATGAATAATTAAAACCGAAAGAACGCCTTTGCTTTTTTGCAGGGTCAGCGCACAATCAGTAGGAAAGGTCGAGACCGGGGACACTGTTTTGAAGGGGGCAGGGAATGAAAACAAGCTGGTGCCGCGATGTTGAGATTGGGTGATGAAGGGGGAGGGGGTGGAACATTGGACGAGGGTTGAGAGTGAGTTGAAATGGATTTAGAGGGGGTGGATGGATCTTTGGAGTTATTACAAAAAAGGATTGATATATTGGTCTGCATGATTGGACTGAGAAATCGATCATGACTGTGAGGGCGGTTGAAAAGACTTTGGGTTTCCGCTGTAGTGTTACCACTTTGTCTGTCTTTGTTCTGTCTTTGAGAAGATATGCTGTGTGTCAGACTTTTTTCAGATTACAGACTCAGAGAGACGTCCCTCCATAATGTTTACATGCCTCTTCACATGAAGGAAGCTGTAAAGATTGTGGTCTGTTTGTGTGGGTGAGCATGCTAATGAAAATATGGTAATACGACTGACAGTCTGTGCGTGCATGTTGTCATTTCTTCCAATACTACTACTACAACAACCAGTGTGTTGCAGGAGATTAAACTACGTATTAGCTTTGATGCTTTTTAGGCTGTGTCAGTAGAAGATTGAAACATGGTACTCACTCGTTGCAGTGATTTATATACTCTGGTACGGGTGAAGAAACCACTAATAATTCACTTCATCTCGGCCTTAATATCTGTTCTTATTTTTCTAAAAAATGAAAAAGAAGAATGCTTTTCTTGACTTATAGATTGCACATACAGAGAAAAATAACAGTGTGTACAGAGGGCTGACGAGAGCTTCAACTACTGTGACGTCTTGTGGTTCCCAACCTTGTTGGTTTGTGACTCCTTAAAACAAAGCAATGCCTTCTTGTGACTCATTGTCACCAGTTGCACTGTATACCTCATTATGACTAAGTCAACTCATAAGTGATCTTTTTCCCCATATTTTATTTAAATAATCTTGAGACCTGAAAAGATAAAACTATAACGGTAATTGACCCTCAGCTAAGCTTAATTGTCGATTCCACCCTAGCATGACACATATGCAGTTTACAATGATAACAGTGGCAGATTTATCACTCCAAATTAATACAACTTTTTTAAACAGTGGGTCATAATGGGTGACTTTTTAATGTTGTCAGCTGACTTTAAAACAACCCTGTAAAAGGGTATTAAATATGCACTTTATGGCTGCGTACATGATATTGCTAACAGACTGAGGCTAAAGCTACATATTCCACTCTGTTTTGATACTTACTATAGAAAAACATACTTGGACAAACGACAACGTTGAAGAAACGTTGGGTTACTACTGCTGTAGGTAGTGAGCTAGTTAGCTGGGCATGCTAACATTTGCAGCTTACGTCAGAGCAGACAAACGCAATGTTTAATCCATTTGTTACAGTTTTCCTCTTGTATGTTAGGTTTGGGAAAGGTAGGAAAAACAAGACATGACCCCCCCAAACTCTTTGGATGCCAAAAATCACTCTTACTACAGCCCCATCCACACCGTTTCAGCATGTTGAGAAATCCAAAGCTTGACAGGACTGCCGTTCCTTGTTACGGTTGCTAATGATTGGAGAATCACTGTGTGAGGGCAGGGTTTAGCCAACAGTCGATTCACAAGGGATAAAAGCAAAGATTAGAGGAATGTCTGAAAAAGTAAAGAACATTTTGCGTATAGCATAAATGTTTTTTCAGCTTTCCTATTCTGTTAATTAATTCATGACCCCTAAAGTTTATCTTGCAACACCTTTCCTGGACCCCAGGTTAGGAAATACTTGTCTAACCCATGCATACATTTTTTTATTTCACAACAAACCATGTTTTTCTATAGGATTAGATGAAAAGCCTTAATTATCCTGTGTAGCTTCTGAGCTGAGATGAACTTTTAGCCCAAGTTGCAATTACTAAAATCTTCCTCCCCAACAGACGAACAGACTTATACATGACCTCAGATTGGTACCAGTGCGTGTGTCCATTCTGCCCACTCTAATCATCAATCTGCAGCCTGGTTCACCAGCCGCTGGCACCTGTCAGGATCAAAGAAATGGATTAGAGACAGAGAGAGAGAACGTGAAAAGGTTGGGCATACAATACCAGCATCACGTGTCCCGTTGCTAGGGAGGTTGTGTGTGTGTATCTGTGTGTGTGTGTGATGTAAGTCCAACACCACTGTCGGCCTAGCTGCAGGCACAATAGGAACATATCCAGATTTGTGTGTGCGCGTGTGTTTTTCTCCAGGAGTCATGTGTGGCTTATATGATTGCGTGTGAAGTTTAAGATAGCTTGTGCCTCTTCTGCTACATTGTTTTGGAAAAGACTATCACTACGCATCATGCTCATCCATAGAATCAAATAGCCTTACACACACACACACACACACACACACATCCACATGCACAACGCTCATGCTTATCCCCTCCCTATTTCATGTCTAAAAATAGATCTTTTTCTCAATGATCTCTCTGCTTCTCAAAGCAGCAGGCTGTAAGACGGGCATGTGCATGGGGTTAACTACAGCCCATCCTCTGAAGAGCTCTCTCTTTCTCACTACCCCCATCCCCCACCTCCACCCTCACACACACACATCTTCAGAGCAGCCCATTCAGGGTGCAGATGGCAGCTAGTGTGTGTGAGACAAGAGACCCTGTGCACTTGGTTGGTTAACAGGGAATCGGGCTCATTGACATGCAGGCAGCGCTTCTCCTCCAGTCCAGGAGAGTAAGCTTGGGAGACAGTTAGCTCACAAGCTATGATGGCCATATGTTCATTACACCCTGACTTCCTATCAACCCTCGCTGCCCTTGGTGAGGATAATATTAGGCTTACAATTAACACACCGCAATCGAGTGTAACAGACCTTGTAGTAGTGGATTGGAGATGTTGGATAAAGATTGAGAAAGAGAGCTAGCTCCTGTGCTAACAGGCTTTGAATATGATATCTAAGTAAAATGCTACTTCATTTTAGATGCTTCATTATTTTGATATGTGTGCCTGTGCAGAGAGCATCACATTTAATTTCGTTTCCAACCAATTATTCTCTTGTATTATGTATAAATCTGCTCCACATTCACTTACTGTACATATCCTGCCATTCTTTCCAAGCTTCTTCCATGTGTCCATTCAGGCATCCACACAGGAATTCTGCAAGAGCATGAGGTTATGATCAAGCCTACACAGGATAATTAAGGCTTATGATCAAGAATCACATTAAGGATAAGGCTGGTGTTTATTAATATTTTTTAAAAATCAATTATCAGATTATCATTTGAGCAATGAATTAACTAAAAAGTATTTGGCAGACAATATGAAGTATATGCCTGAAACTCATTCAAAAACAATGAAAAACACATAAAAGAGTCATACTGTTGCTTGCGGGTGACATTCTTTTATTATGATGAACAGTTTTTTCCTCATGCATCATCAAACAATCAAAACAGTTCTTTCTTGACCTTGGACACAGCTGTTGACAAAATAATCTTAACTCAAGGTTCACTTCCTCTCTTGTTCCGGAGCTTTAGACCATGTGATAACAATTGAAAATGAAGTTTCAGATTTTGTTTTGGAATTAATTGCACAGACCATGTTCACTGTAATGAAGAAATAATTCAGGATTGATTGTAGGACTCTCAGCACAGGACCTCGAAAACACTATAAAGGGACAGCTGCAAATATACAAGTAGGTGATGTGCTCATTATGGAAAACAGCATAACAGTGATAACTAGTTTGCGTGGCAGGTAAAGAGAAGGTCATTGTGGTGTGATTCCAGTCTGTTTGAGTCTAACAAGCAGACAGGATCATCCAGTGGGATTAGTACAGCCCTGCAATCTCTTCAACATGTGCAGTGTCTGTGATCATGAGCGGTTCAGAGAAATGGGCTGATTAAATGTACCTATCAGCACTTGGCCTGGGAATGTACTGTAGGAGGCTTTCTCTTATAAACACCTCAGACTGGAGACAGGTGTTTGTTGTTTTCTCCACTTTTACTTTTACACATTAATTCTCTTCAGGTAAACCTTGTCTTTTGTCCCTTTTGTGTTGTGACTTATGAGGCGTGTCGAAACAAAGCACACACAATAAAACGCAAACTCTCCCTTACACTCATTGCCCAATTAGGCAGGCCATTCATGTTCACATCTTTTTTATTGCCTCACACCATCATGTTAATTAATAAAATTGTCATCCCTCATAAATTAGGATAATTTCTGGACTGTGTGTGTGTGTGTGTGTGCCTAATCAGTGCCTCTACAACTGAAGCAGTATGTGTGTCAGCAATAGCCGAGCTCTAACAAAGTACCATCTATCACTCTGCTCAGCCAGGCTTCAATAATAATTGGGTTGGAATAAATGGGCCATGATTTTGGAGCTGAGAGGAAAAAAGAGGAGAGATTGCCAGCCAAAACAAAGCCACAGACAATTCAATAACCAGGCCCCACCCACAGAGGCAAGAAGCAGAGCGGCGAGGCACAGCGAGGCAGAGGCTGCAGACACAAAGCGGATTGATGTCCTGCCCCTGTACAGGGCCAGTTCTGAATAAAGATATATCTGTTACTAAGGCAGGGAGGAGGCTGCGGCCCTGAGCTAGTGAGACAGAGTGACACAGCAGAACTCCGAAGCATTTTATTAGATAATATACGCTGGAATGCAGGAAAGATAGCATTTTATTATGGGAAAGAGGTAGATGCTGATAGTTTAGAATACAATGCACAGAAGGTGAATAAATGGTGGATAAATCATCCAAGACAAGGTCAATTTCATTGTATGAATTGTTTAAAGTGTATCTTAGTCTATCTTAAACTCTGGCTTGTGGGAACATTTCTCTGTCGCTATTACTAGCCATGTAAGCCCAAGCAGCAACATATCATGATTTGAACTACTGCCGCTACCCAGATTGGTGCAAATAATAAAAACTCTCATTGTGACAGTGCTAATGCCATTGTTTAAAGCTAATCTAAAGGAACACTCATTCCTAAACTTTAACCAAGTGTTTATTTTTGTAAGGAAGGTCCCGTAACCAGAACGAAGGAAAGTTATTTTAACCCAAAATGGTGATCTTTCCCTAAACCTTTCCAAGTTGTTGCCTGAACCTAACCAAACCTTAACCATAGCATTGTCACATTATAAATCAGATTTATTTTTCAAAAGTGATTTGTAATGGTTTTGCAAGAACAGACAATGATATTGTCCTGCTGATAGGGGCGTCAAATGAATAACGTGACGTATTTCGCGTTTAATTTGGACTTGTTGGTTGTGTCATATAACATATCATGGTTATATGACACGTCATTACAAATAAAAACAAAATGAGACCCAATAAACAAGAGCTGGACCCAAGGTGTTGTAAAAATGAATTAAGGCTAGTGCAGTGACAAAGACACTGGATTCACAAAAGTAGGCTGTAGACTAGCAGTCAGATTAGTTACATTTTCCCTCATGCCAGGAGTAAACAATGATCACTGATGATCATAGGAAGTACAACACAGAAATGAATCTAGTAAACATACAGTGTTAGAGCCCACAAGAGAAAAAATACACATTAGCATCAGACAGTGAGTATAATGGCTAGCTTAGTTAGCAGTAAATTGATCACAGAAAAACTAAATTAACAAAATATAAACTAGCAATCACCAAATAGCTATATTTAAAAAAGTACTTGTAGATAACGCTACAACAAGGGCATTTGAGGAGTAGATAAAAGATCTGACAAAATGGTGGATGTAATGGCAGTTGAACTGTAACTGCTATGGCACTGGGTCAGTAGTGAATGTTGAATGGGGTATTGGCATTGAGATGAACTGTAATGGTATGAATGTAGATGTATTATTAATAATATTTACAGATTGGCGACAAAGGAAAAACACGAATAAATAAGTGGAGAAACATCAAATGCAGAGGCTTCCATACAGGGCACGAGGGCTCACTGAATGGTTTGATTAGTCTCCACCACCATAATCAAAACACCAAATGGGGGAATATGATTTGGAAGAATGGTGTTTAATTTATCCAGTAGAGTCCCAGAGATTTGCAAAATCTATGTCAAGGAGTATTGAAGCTGTTCTGGCTGCTTGTGATGGCCCAACGCCTTAATAAGACTTTTATGCTGGTTTTTCCTTTAATTTGCCACTAATTTGTATATGACATTTGAATGAGGATGATTTCTGACTGTGAGGATGCTGACACAACTTGTCATGGAGGACTACAATGATGGTATTTCAGACAAATCAATACTTTGTATGCAAGGGGTTTAAAATAATTTTGAAGTGATCATGAATCGAATAAAATGATTTTCACTTGTAAAGTTTTATAAATATGTATATTAGTGAAGCCTATATATATATATATATATATATATATATATATATATATATATATATATATATATATAACAGATACCACATTATCTGTTCCATCCCAAATCTTTCATGATGGAAAGCATAGGCTCTAAAGGAGAGAACAACTTTTGCAATGAGGGCAGTAAATCCTCAATTTCATGTAGGAGGACAGGGAGAATGGGGCAGGGCAGACAAGAGGAGGGAGACTTTAGATGAGGATGAAGAGCTTAAAGTGAGAAGTAAGTTTCACAGAGGCCTGACAGGAGACACAGGGAACAAGCGTGTCGAAGGTGCCATTGGGCATCCCGTGTGTCTAGCATACCCACACCCACATACAAACATACATTCACACTCTCGTGACAATACGCTTCACCCACTCATCCCCTGACTCTGTGTGAATGACAAGGTAGCAGTCAGCCACTGTGTGAAATCTTTGGCAGGCTCACTCAGACACACTCATACACATAAACACGTGTGACTCACCTACAGATAGCATTTAAATGTATGCAAGGATGGAGAAAGATAGAGGCAAGTCTGTATTACTGCAGCTCATTCTCCAAAACAAAACAGGCGGATTCCACCTTCCTCCAGTGGGTTTGCATCGGGAAAGAGATTAACACTCCTCCTTTTTCTGAATCTTTTATGGCGTGAAACAGAGTAGTGGCTCGGATACAGCGCAGCAATGTGTTGCATTGCCTAAAGTGGGGGTTTTGAAGTCACAGATAATCTGCTTTTGAAACAATGAGATAGTGTTGCTTTTCATTCGGCTCAGTTAAGCCTTGCTCCAAATGAGGAGAGGGAGATAGTGTGGATCAAACATTTTTTTTTGTGTTGAATCCCAAAATGTTACAGCTCTTTAAAGTCACAACAGCTGCAAATTCTCCATCTATTGTGCTGACTTCTTTTGGAGATGATGGAATTTAGCATTTTGGACAAAAATAATCCTTGTACTGATCTCAAACATCAATGGAAAAAGAAGCCAGGCAGCTGGGTGCTGTATTTTAGCTTAATCTGCACATTGGTAGTCTCTTGTAGGAAAATACAAAAACTGCATTAGCTGATTCCACAGCAACTGAATGAGTTTCAGTGGTGTGATCCTAGCCTGTGAGCAGCCCATAATCAAACTACACATCATTATCATAATTAAAAACAGCGCACACTTTTGGACAATCTTTCCTTGAAGGCATTAATGGTTTTGTACGTACAAACCAAAAGTAGTAGAACATTTGAAAAAGAAAGCTTGAGAGAGAAGTTTAAATCCTGCATATTTCCTCACCTCCACACACACAGCAGGCATGATTGTTGAATTATCTGTTTTGGAAAGTTTCTTTTTAGACCCAAATCAATGGTCCATGGATAGAGAGTGTCGTATGCTCTACAGATTGTAAGGCCCTTTTAGGCAAATCTGTCATTGTTGATTTTGGTCTATATAAATAAAATTGACTTCTTGAACATATCCAATAAGTTGTATAAACCTGACTGAAAGAGCAGCAGCAACATTCAGACTGAATTTATATATACACTGATACCTGGCCATAATGAGTGAGTACGTGAGAGAATGTAATGGATGTGTTTGAACAGTTGTCTGTTATTATTATATAACCATACAGACCATGTTTTTTTAAATTCATATCATAAATTACAAGAATATACAGACCGCTGCGTGTGTTTGTAAAACATATTATGGTTTCACCCAGTTATAAACTCCTGAACTGAACTCTTGAACCTGGAACGTAAACCTTCCTGAAAAAAACATACTTTATGCAGCGATGCAGTATTTATATTTAATTCCCTCACTGAATGTGTTTACCAATGAAAGAGAATTATTTATTAGGTCAATTTAGTCCAATCCATATCTTGCATGTTAGTAATGGACAGCTTTTTATTACTTTTATTATTGTCATTACCGGGGTTGTGATGCATGAAGCTCACTCGAGCTGTTATATAGATTCATGCCGAACATAAATTCTGATCCTTTTGTTCTCCTGCCTTTATTTGTATGGTAATGTTTGAGAAAGAAGCGTGAAGCTGAATGACATTTCTGTATTACACTGAATATAAGCCACGCTGTGTAGAATACTAACTACCATATTAGGATGTGAGGGCAGAAAAGGACAAAGCAGGACACTGCAGAATGTGTCCGAACAGAGATCAAAACGAGATGTTTCGCATTGAAATGTTAGTAAGGAAAATTGCTTCAGGAAACAAACAACATTCAAAGTGATTTGTACACGGGATCTTCAGGTTTTAGTGTACACCATTGCTCGATGTTGGCCCTGTAGAGCAGAGGAGAGGTCGGGGGGTAAAAAGGGAAGAAAAACTGAAAGAGGCAGAGAACACAGTGTCCTGAGCACACAACCCATGTTTGCTAATGGAAACGGTCTGCTTCTCGGCCCTGCCACATTCAAAAGAGCCCTGGACCGTCGTCTGCGCTTTAATCTTCAGCAGGTGCACAGAAACAGAAAATAGACATGATGAAGGGGGAAACAAAGGTGAAGTAGAATAAAAACGCTTTACAAAATGGAAACCATAGCAACTTGCTGCAGGTATAAAGTGACTGCCTATTACATAATACAGCTAAATTGGCAGCCACTCAATCACATACAGTTCCATTAACGAGCAGCAGTTTAGTTTTATCAATGTCATTCAACAGAGCCATTTATAATAACTCTGTCATCAGTCATTCTGGGTTTTTGTTTTGTTGTAATAAACCTACAGAGAGTTATCACCCAACTCAAACAGAGCTTAATAGCCTCTTCCAGCTCATTGTTTTGGTTTTCTGGCCCACAACTTTACTGCTTTGGTTCACTCACACCGCTCTCATAGCATTATTTTTGGTCACAGCTGGCAGCTGTTTTCGGTGAAAAAAACTTTGATAAACTTAAAGTATCCTACCTGTCCAGCCCCAAACACCAGAGAGACTAAGGTTAGCTGGTGAACATAGTGGAGCATTTGAATGCTTAAGAGCCAGATATTTCCCTCAGGAGACCAAAGCAGAGCTAAAACAATACCCAAATGAATGATAATGTTGCTTTGTATTTACTGGATGTGTGAATAGGCAACTGTTTGTTAACATGTTCATCATGTCAACTTAAAAAACAATAATATGTGAGTGTTTTGTTTAAGAAGTGGCTGTTATAGACAGTTTGTTAAGTGAATGAATGCATAAGTGCCTTTGTGAAGCTTGCAGTGTTCAGTTTTGTAGACACTGTTTCAAAAATATGTTGACTGGCCCCTATGGTAATTGTTTAGACTGTAGATTGTAGTGTTAATTGATTGCATTGACTTGTGTTCATTCAGTGCATACCACAGGATTGGAGAGGGATTGTCTGCCCACTGTATGTCACCCGTAAGTGCCCATAACAACATTTGTATGTCTGTGTGTGCACTCCTAATGCTCGCATGTTTGTGTAGTGTAGTATGTTTGCAGTCTGAATAGCCTCTGGCATCTCTCAGAAACAGAGTCGGGGACGAGAGATGAGGACGGCACATTGGCCACAGCTGAGCTCTGGCCCTGATGAGAAAACAAGTAATCCAAGAGACATGAAGAAGAGGAGACGCTCCAGATTTGTGATAGGAAGGAACTAACGAAGGAATGGAAGCAGGGTAGTCTGGGGTGTTTTCACAGCGTTGTATTGGTTGGTCTATCCCACTTATGATACTGACTGTGGTGGCGGACAGACATGGTGTCTTACTAGACAGCTGTCAGGCTCGGTGTGAGTGTGTGTTTGTGCTCCTACCATTCCTATATCACCGTGGTGTCAAAATAGAGAAAATAAGATCTCAGACTCTTCATCTTGAGTCAGCTAATGTAGAGTGAGAAAGCAGGCCAGCAGCTCATGTTCCCCTCCTCTAAATTGGCAGCCCAGTCACTGTATATGGCACCGTATAGCCTCTTCACACGGACAACGACAAGCTGAGCCAGTGCAGATTGGAGTCCATCATACAAGCGTGACGTGTTACTCGCTTTCACTCAGATGTGTTGGGCAGTGAATGATGCAGTAGGTGTTAAAAGCCTTTGGAATGACCTAAGGAGCTGCACATACCTCTGTGCTCTAGCAGCTGTTGATGTCTATAGTTACACAGAGAGAGGTGTGGCCCATACACACTGTGCATTTCAGACTGCCAGGTAAAAAAAAAAAAAAAGTCAACATTTCAGTGGACTATACATAAAAATAGACCACTAGCAGTGCAGGTTATTTACAGCAGCTATGCAGTGTAAGTAAAGATGTCTGGGAGAAATGCAATGAGATATTGCAGTAGAAGTATTAAGTATTCCTTATTCCGTACTGATGCTTCACAAATGAAATGAAAAACGTCTAGATTGATGCTATGGCAGATAGAGAAAGCGTTCTGTAACTGGAAAGTCACAGGTATAATCCCTGTAATATCATTGGCCTTTCAGCCAGACACATTAAATCCTCCTTATCCTGGGGTGCTGCAGTGAAGCCTGACCCCTCTAGTAGAGAATATTCAAATTAAATGTAAAAAAAAAAAAAAAAAAGAAGGTTGCTGCCCCTGTACCCTGCAAATATTGTACAAAAGTGTCAAAATTACTTTCCCGTAGGCTACAATATAAAACAGCAAAGAAATGAATAGAAAGTGTTTCACTACCTGAATGTGGAGGAGTAGACTCTCAGGTGAGCAATGGAATGACTCAGGAGAGGCTCCCATGAGTCCCTGATTGAAGACATCCATGAATCATCACTTATGGGGCCAAGCTGAAGTTTCTGTGCGTGTGTGTGTGTGTGTGTGTGTGTGTCTGTGTTTGCTTTCAAATTATATAATTCTCATCATTCAGTCCTTCCTGAGTCCATCTCTCTGGAGATGGACATCAGGACATCCTGCGTCACCAGTTATCTGTCAGCACCACCAAACAACTTCAGTTTTTATTACAAACTCGCTCTCCCCTCCATTGTTTCCTGTCACTTGAGAGGCGGAAGTGGGACACATACACGGGGACATTGGGCAGGGGAGAGGGGAAGCTGGTTGGCTGATTAGAGACATCAGTCCTGAGGGAACGCTCTCAGCCTTTTGACAGAAAAAATGACTGACAGTGAGTGTTTGCTCGGCTGGCAGACATGGGCACCCAGAGGTGGGTGAGTGGAGAGGGCCAGAATGGCAAAAGACGTGCCAGAACGGGGACAACAAACAAGGTCATGCAAAGTGTGTCACCATCAAAACTATAAAGGGGCAAAAGGACTTTTGAGGTGATAGTAGTCATGCGGTTTTTAAAAGAATGATATGGAATGTGTGGGCTCCAAAACACACATAGCCAAATGTATTCTGAATAGAAAACTGTGCATTGCAAACATCTATCACAGTTTCCAGACCAGCTTCCGGTTTTCAGTTTCGACCTACTGCTCTTGCCATAGTTGTGTGTGCACATAGTTTTCTTATGCGATGAGGGATTGTTACTGTAAAGGATTGGCCAAGTGGTGGAAGGAGAACACACAGAGGCCAAAGTAATCTTCACCTGGTGTTTTATGTGTAGTTTACATCACACCAAAAAGAAGTTCAGGCTGGTTCTGCTGAGGTTGTGAAAAACTCTATATACAGAACAAAACAACAAAAGGAAATGCATGCATAAACTAAAAGAAAACCTAGGTTAGGCTCGGCCCATGGCTATTGGGCAACTAGCAGCAAGCCTCCAGCAGGTGGACCTGAACCAGCTTCAACTCCAACAATGAACTACTCCTGAGGAGCTTCTACCTTTTGCTTTTAAACAGGAAGCTCCTCCCACAGACAAACCAAAGTGCATAACCAATTAAGGTTATCATAACATTTCTATTTGAAAACAAGAAAACAATTTCTAATCATTATTCTAATTATCCTAACATAGAAATATTAACAATATAGTTTGTTTAGGTAGGGTACTTTTAAAAGACTATTCCCTGAAACAATGAAACCCTCCTCTGTATTCTACAGTAAAATGCTATCATAGAAATAAAGTGTAGTAGTAAACACTGCATGATTTATCAAAGGCTAGAAACAGCTTGTATGACTGCTGCAGGTTCCCGCAGAGGAGGGGAGCAACTTGCATGAAAGTATTTGGCTGCTTCTAGCTAATGCTGGATGGCATAGGCTCTGTCTGCATGAGTGAGGTCATATCTGCAAACTAGGAAGCTGTGGTGAAGTCATGTCTGGCTAGCAGGAAGAGACAGCAGTCTGAGGGAAACATGTGTGGCCTCATCCACTTCTGCCTCGACTTCCCATTTTCTCTATTTCTCTGTCAATCTTGTTCTTTCTCTCTCTTGCTTCTCTGCCCCACTGAAGTGTATTTTTTTGGCCCCATTTACCCTTCCTTACATTTCCTTTGTTCTGGCCTTGTTCTGATTCACGGCACCCATGATGAGGCACAGAGGTGATGTAATGCAGGTCTGCACTCATGAATGTTTGAGCAGAAATTTCACACTCTATTTCAGTCATGTGAGAGGCCAGTGCGAAGCCGGGATTGACTGAGCATTTTGTGCATGTGATCTTGTCCTGTGTTGCCAATCAGTGAAGAGATGAGGAAATACTATAGAGTGTAAAATAAAACTAGATTTTGAATAACCTCAGATACATGAAGGCTCACATACATTTTATTGCATATATTATAATTACACTATAATTACTGCATTGGGAAGACATTAAACATGTGGAGGCAGCTGTGAATCTATAGTTTTTCTTTTTCATGCATGTATGCAGTGCAACCATTTACATACATTTATATTAAGTAGTATAATATGTGTATTGCTGAAATGATAGCTAGTGAATCTGTTATTCCATTTACAACAATTTTAATAATTGATGCATCTTTGGAGTCATTTATCAAGCAAAAAATGCCAAACATTTACTCCTCAAATGTGAGGAATTGCTCCTTTTTTCTTTCTTTCTTTTTTTGGTCTATTTTATGTTATTGTAACTTAAATATATTTTGGTTTTGGCCTGTTGGTTGGGCAAAAGACATTTGAAGATGTCTTTGGGTTCCGTGAAATTGTGAAAATTGTGAAATTTTCTGAAATGTTCCACGCTAAACAATTTGTTGAGAAAATAATTGATAATGATGAATGATAATGAAAATGAGTGCAAGATGCCGCCCTGAAAATGTAAATGAAAAAAGGGAAAGATTAGCAGAAAAAAACCTGAGTAGGTTGAGCAGAAAAAAAGCAGACACGATTAGGAACATTTGTATCAGCATTAAATAAATACTTTGTGTGTGTGTGTGTGATTGCATGTATGAATGTGTTTATGTACACCTTTGGATAAAAAAAGAGGGGAGCTCCAGTAACCCAGAGAGAGAGTGATGATAATAGCATAGTCTTTGCCAGATGTGTGGCATCTCCCAAGGGGGAACCCTGGTGCACTGTGCTTCAGGATTAATCGTTTAAATAAAAGAAAACATAATTAAAACCTTCCCTCATGCCCAGGCAATCAAACAGAGAGAGAAAGAGAGAGAGGGGGGAGAGACGGCTTTGATGGATAACCAATCACAGCCCCCATCCCCTTACACACTACATACACACACACACACACACACACACACACACACACACACACACACACACACACACACACACAACATGCCTTTAGCTGAGATGACATACTGTACATAAGCACAGAGATCAAAATTGATGGCTCCTGTCTCTCAAGTGCAGACGGTGTCAATTTTTTCCTGCGTGGCGTTACTGCGGCCACAAGGCGGGATGGCAGCTGAAGTTTTGATTGTCACATGAATCAGCTAGGCAGTAGGAATCAGTGGGAGTGGAAGGCAGTGGTTTTGCCTCCTAGACATACAGTATCCATGAGCTGTCGGTCTGTTAGAGGTGTTGAAGTAGGATGACCTTCCATGACTACAGTAGGCTGCACTCAGTATTGTGGCGTGCTTGTTCAATGTTTGCAGACAATCATGGAGCATGGGCTTGCTCAGATATATTGTGTGGTTAATATCCTTTGTGTGCACAATAGGTTAAAAAGTGTTTCCCCAGTGTAGGGGAAAGAGAGAACAGGAGGGCAAGGAGAGCAATAAAGGAACACAATGAATGATAACTACAGCTGCAGGACTGGAATTGGTCATCTGTGGCAACTTCACCGGGGTCTCAGTTGCTCCACTACACCACATTTGAAAAATGTCCAACGTACACTAATTTTAAAAGCCATAAACACCCTGTAAATTTTCATAACCAGCTTCTGACGCTTAGCAACGGGGACCTGCATAAACAAACTATCATCTGCCAAAATTTTTAAGAATACTGATTATTTCACATGAGACTCAAACGACACCCATGCCGTACTGATGAAGCCAATTAACTGTTCGGAAGTGTTAAACAGTTACTTATTTAAAACTACAGATGTTTTTTCTTCTAACTTTAATGGATAAGTCTACTGATATTCTATTTTTATTTTTTATTTTAAACAAATCCCACGAAAAGACCAAAATCAGCAAAGAATTTAACTTGCTACACCTGCTGGTGTAGCTTATTCCTCTATGCCATAGACCTCTATTGTTGTCCAAAAACAGTTAAAAACACATTAATGAGCTTCACTGTTGCACTGAGCGACTTGTTCCTTCATTACAATGAACATAGGCACTGTAGTTTATTTTGAGTCAATCCTACATACACAAAATCTGTGGCTGAAAATAGCCCCCAACAAATACACATTTTACTCCACTTTGAGTAATAAAAACTACAGTGCCCAGCCATTTAAAGTATATATTGGTGACCTGTTTTTAAACATTTACGTCTTCAGTAGGAACAAATGGGCTTGGAGCTGAGAACCACAAACAGGCTGGGGAAGTCGGAAACACATTGTTGGTTTTGGTCTGTTCATAGGATTTGCTGACAGTAACACAAATACAAAATATTGCCAACCTTATCCTTTAACTTTGATTAATGCTTGTTTAGTCACAAATATATAATTTCATAGAAAAATACTTAAGATTTGAAGGCAGGTTTTCTGGCGCTTCAGTCTTGGAAAGATAGGGGGTAAAGAAAACTTAATTTATACAATTTTGTGAGGTGTGTTTGTGTGTTTGCACTGAGCATATTCACCCAAGCAGAACAGATTACTATGTAAAATATTATTTAATACGGATTGTTTTAGTTCATATTCCTTCTGGCTGTTTAAAAAGCTTCCTCTGCAATCTCAGTAATGACTTGGCAAGTTACAAACCAGCACTTGAAATTCATGAGGCGATTCTATAGTCTTGTACATCAACATGGGGAGTACATAGCGTTCTGTCCATGATGGCTAGGCGCAGTTTTATTGTGTGTGTGTGTGTGTGTGTGTGTGTGTGTGTGTGAGAGAGAGAGAGAGAGAGGGAGAGAGGGCACTGCTCTGTTTAAATCATGTCTTGCACATGAGTAGAGCTTCTGCACAGAGGACATTCCCATTCTGCAGTGTGTGGTGCTGCAGGAGAGGACTGTGGGGGACAGCTGCTCGCTCAGGTCATGTGAACCCAAATCTCTGTTTGGAGGGAGACCAGCTTGTCTCCAGTTGTGCCTCCTAAGGCCATGGGAGAGCTCCCAGACCAGTCTGAGCCTGAACAGCTCTCACTGGAGAAGCATGGCACCAAACCCCTTTTACATGCCAGTGGAAAGAAAACAAAAAAATGATAGAAAGAGAAAACACTTAAATACAACTGGGAAGAGATTTTTAGTCAGGTGACATCTTTCCTAAAAGCTATTGTAAAATAGAAAAATATGGTTCAACTTATTTTTTAAGGCTGCCATGACAAATAATGTATCACGACTGTAGTAAAAATGTACAATTATATAAATAAATCCATTGGGAACTAAGGTATGCAAATGCTTGACGAATGCATTACTCATCATGATATAATGCATGTACAAAGGCATGATATAGAATGAACATCGATACTGATAAATGATAAATGAAGTCGGCATTAGTTCATGTGATCACCTAATGTTTAATGGATCGTCATTTCGTGATTGAATCACAGTTAAATCAGATTAAATATTATCAGATTAAATATAAACCAATTAAGCTGCCAAAAGCTTCTCAGACTGGTGCATTTGATTGACATCTACAAATAAAATCAATTAAACATTTAACTTTATTGCTACATGACCCAAACACATACACTCTCTCTCTTTCTGTCTGTCTCACTCTCTCTATGGGGACAGTGATAAAACCAGATGTCCAGTAAAAGGCAGTTCTGTGGGCAGAATCCACCTTGTGTTAAGTACCCTTATTAAGATGTTTCCCATACATACATACTGTACATTAGGAAGGCTTACATCATACATACTAATATGGGATTACAATAAAAATATAAATTACAGTTTGTACTAACCTCTTGATTTGAATATTTTGTTTCCTGATGTAACAGGACACTGATCACTGCAGGTTACAGTAAACAAGTTCCTCTTGAGAGAAGCCAAGATAAATTGTAAAGAGAAAAAGGGGGAAATTACACATATGAGATCTTTATTATACACTACATTCCCCTAAACAAAGTAAAAACCACAAAAGGTTTTGCGTCACAAAAGGTATTTTATTGTCAGATTTTCAATCAGATTTTCAACCAGATGTTTGTAGTTAGATTTTTTTTTATTTGTCTACCAGTTATAGTATTCAAAATAAACACTTATAAATTATATTTTGGGGAATATAAGAACAAAATAATGAGCTATGTATACCTTATTTTAAAAAAAGAGGCTACTACATGTCATATAGTATATTTAAAAAATAATACACAGTATTAGTCTAATAGTTTAAACCCACTCTGCAGCAGTGTTACAGTACCAGCGATGTTGTTATCAATAATGTGTAACTGCTACAATAGATGAAACAGTGTACTGTTATCAGTCAGGACACAGCTGGACATTTGCCAAATTAAATCACTAGAGCCTCGTTGGCCAGCAGTAGGAGTAGCCGTTTAGCTTCTGTTTGGGCGGACGCAATGCAAGACATCTACAGGTTAACAATCCAGGTCGATAATCTAATGTTTTTTGATGGTTTTGAAAGAGGGAAACATTGCACTTGTTCTGTGCAAATCAGCACAATCGAAGTGTAAAGATTCAAGATTGTTTGTAAAACTGGACTAACTTGTGCAAAGTTGCCATTTTTCAAGATAACAGTGTTCTCCATAACAACTGAAGCTGCAGTTGACAGAAATGCAATTATCTCACCTCACTGGCAGAAAATAAGGTTTTAAAGACTAAATGACTTGTGAAGACAGACATTTTTTTCAGCATGAGAACATAAATCAGCTGAAGTCAGGAGAAACAGACCTTCAGCAGGTAGCGCCCATCTGTTTGCTGCTGGTGTATTGATCCCAGAATACGATTAAGCCATTTCTTTAAGGATTCCACTGCATCAGCACCCTGAAGCTATAGTACCTTCCTCTGCCCTCACTGGCCTCGTGTAAGTCCTCATTGGTCCCTGTAATGATTTTTGACTTGCTTCTCCAGTGATGGAACGTAACTACATACCTACATTTACTCAAGTACAATACTTACTACACTATTTACATTTTATGCTACTTCTTACCTTTACTCCACTACATTTCAGAGGGAAACATTATTCTTTTTACTCTACTACATTTATATGACAGCTTTAGTTACTAGTTACTTTGCAGAGTCACATTATTAATACAAAATATAATCAAGAAATACATTCTGGTGTATAATTATAGATTAAGCTACCCAGCAGTATATATAAGTAATTAAAATTTGCCCCACCTTTACCAGCTACAACATTAAAGTGATGCTTACACAATAATGCATCAGTAATTATTGTATAAGATATATTATTCTGAAATGGGTCATTCTAATACTTTTGTACTTCTACTCAAGTAAAATTTAGAACGCAGGACTTTTACTTGAGACAGAGTATTTATACACTGTTGTATTTGTACCTTTACTTAAGTAAAGGGTCTGACTAGTTCTTCCACCACTGTGCCTCTCCCCTCATAACTGTTCTAACAGTAGTCAAATGGGCCTGGTTTCATGGTCACATGTATTCTTAAATTACCATTTCTTGATATTGGTCGCTTACAAGTGTCATTTATTGATTTGCTTTTATTATATAATAGTTATGTGTTCTTTTCCGTTTCAATCTCATCTACACTATTTTGTTCTTGCAGCATCCAAATACAGCATGTTAATTATGATGTGAAATCATGGCGGTGTTACCTTTGGCTGTAAAGACAAGCTGGCATGAGAAAGCAAAGAATCATTAGGACAATCAACACTCGCTGTACGCCAAAGCCCGGCTGCTATGATCTCGTCCAACTCACGAATTTACACCAGCTTCATCAGAGAAATTAATGACACTCAGATTACAATTGATCTCTCCTGATCAACTGAAATTTCATGCACACATTTCAAGTGGCTTACAGCTAAGACATATTCTGGCACACAGAGCTGGGTTTCTGGTGTGTGGGGGTAGGTGTTGTGTGTGTCTGTGTGTGTGTCTGTGTGTGTGTGTGTGTCTGTGTGTGTGTGTGTAACTGGATGGCTTGGAAGAAGGGTCTAACACAAGATTTCTCAGTCTAATTAACGCCTCAGCAAAAACAACGCCAGCATACGTTTCTACATAAATTCCCCAGCAGCCCTGTTTTCATTTGAAACACTGAGAAAGGAGCAGCTCGGCATGTGTGCTTGGAGGCTTATGGGAAATGTATTTGTGTGTCTGAGTATGTGTTTCCTATCATAGGTCATCTTGGGCAAATGCTGCATTCAGAGAGTCCATTGGGAGTATTTGTGGTTCATAGCTGACGGGCAGCTTGGGGTTGGTGCTGCCATCTGCATCATATCGCCAAGATGCACAAAGATCAGAGATTTCAATTAAAAGTTTTGCAGCAAACAGGCAGATGTAGGATGCTGGTATGTCTGTGAGCTTTGATGATGAATATGTGATGGGTTTAAACTCTTGAGTCATCTTTCAGCTGTCTCAAGAGCTCACATGCACAGGCAGTATAAGATGAAAAGGCGTAAAACAAATTAAACACACAACCCCTATGGGATGCATTGGGAGTTATATTGCTATATTTTTGTGAAAGTGAGATGTGCTGTTCTTGTGTTTTGGAATATAATGACTTGATAATGACATGTCTATAGATAATCTCCTGCATTGCCCTGTTTGAGTGTTAAATGAGTGATACATTCAGTAACTATACAAGAGGAGAGACATTTTCTCCGGATCTTACACTAACTGGCTGAGGGCTCTCAAACAGCTTTTTTTGGGTTTTTTTTTTTTTTTTTTGCATTTTAGCATTGAAATCCTCTTGCAGCTCACAGAAGGATTCCCAGAAGCATGCATTTAACATGTGTAATTTCAAAACACTACACTGCAGACCAGAAAGAAAATCCTGTACATTGTTGTGCAATGCAGCACAACAGCCTTGTAATAAATACCTTTGTGAAACAAAGACAGAGGTTAGCTGGCAGTTTTAGTTTAGGTTACTGGCTAACAGTTTGGTTCAGGTTAGCTCACATTTTTAGATCATTAGCTAATAATTCGGTTCAGGTCAGCTTACAATTTTAGTTAATTAGCTAACAGTTTGATTCTGGTTAACTTAAGTTTCAGTTAAGCAGCTAACAGTTTATTATCTAATAGTTTGGTTCAGGTTATCTTAAAGTTTTAGTTTAGCAGTTAACAGTTTGGTTCAGGTAAGCTGTTTTAGTTTAGAAGTGACAGACGTGTTGATTAATCTCTGTGGTACTTTTTGCATTTTTGGTGTATTATAAGGAGTAATTTTCACTTCTCCATATATAGTATGTAAATAAGGTGAACAAAATATTAACACTTTTTGATATGAAGTACCAGCAACACCACTAAGTCAAAACATACCACAGAACTGTCAACTTGCAAAGAAAAACTAGATATCTTAACTAAGTTACAGCAGAATACTCCCCATGTAAATACTAAAGTATGTAAATGAGAACAACTTAATTGTGAGTTCAGCTATATTTAAGTTATCACGGAGAGCAGTAAGAAACAGGTTCTAGTGGAGACTCAGCAAAGTAACTGGGCTGTGTCAGTCCCCCTTCCCATTCAACAAATATTGGCTGCCATTTTGTTGTTTCTTGACCAAAAGAGGAGTATGAAGAAGAGATTTAGCTGTGTTCTTATTGTGTTTCAGTATGGATGAAGAGCTTTAAGAAAATTGTGCACTGCTATTTCAGATTTATCCTGCATACTCCAACCTGTAATCAACTCTATTTTCATGCCAGTATTCAATAGAAGAGGAAGTATAGCCCACTAATTTCATGATATATTATTACTTTCATTATTTCAGTTTTACTGTTAATAGGTCCATGTTGCAGGATTCACTCAAAACACATTTGCTATAAAAGCAAACCTGTAGCCAGATTTACCTTGAATACTATTTCTAAGCTTTGGTTCAATCCCAACCATGGTGTTTCTAAATTGTGCTGCATCAATAAAAGATTGAAACCTGCAATGTGAAGTGTGATCTCATACCTTTCTTCGGGGCTCAGTAAATCGACAACCACGTGATTCACGGCAAAGTGGCATCACATCGGAATCAGAGAGGGGGGATGGGTGAAGGAGTGGGAGAGGTAGGAAGGGAGAGAACAGAAACACACTAAAGTGGGAGAGAGAGAAAGAGATGAGAAACTGTAACAGCAAGGATTGGAGTGAGAGGGAGGTAGATTCTTTAGCAGGAAGGGAAGGAGAAATAGAGATACTTGCAGAAAATCAGCTGAGAAAAAGCAGACAGCCACGTGGCTGGTTCATACAGAGTCCAAAGGGTGAACCACAGTGAGGTAGAGTAGATGATGAACAAACCAAGCAGCAGTGGCAGAGTCTGAGTCCAACCCACATTGTGTAATCTCACACTTCCCCTGGGATTAAGAAACAACTGAATTCACCATCAAAGTGGTGATATTTGTATAATGTCTTTAGCAGCAGCAGCAGCTTCCTTGCTCATCTGGCTGCAAAGCAGACAAGTTAAAAGGTGGTCCTTTTATTCTGCAGCCGCAAATCTTACAAGATGGGTATTATCTTCTATCCCTGTGTGCCTCTATAATACACAGTAGTGATTCATATTCTTCTCTGTGTGTGATTGCATTTCAGTGTGGGTAGCTGTAAATTAATATCTCTATACCTCTGCCTCCACGTCTCTTCCATCTTCCTAAGCACTCTGCTATTCTCTGCCTCCTATATCGGTACAAGTCCAATTGGCCGGCGAACGCTACTGTGTCTGATTAAAACTTGCCAGCCGCTGATTTTTATTGGCTGTGTAATGGTGCAGAACCTAAACATTTATCAGGGTCGATGGGCTGTGTGTAGGACAAGCTGTTAGGGAATGCAGAGGAGGCGAGTGGGCATGGAAAGTTAGAACACGCAGTAGGTGTCAGAATGAACTGTCACCTCTGGGGGGAAATTAAAGATGTCACGAGCAGGAAATTGTTTAGGGTTTGTTTTTGCTGCAGTGTGGCCTGTCCTTGTCTGCTTTGCATTAATGACAAAGTACTTTACCAGAGAAAGTTGGTGCACTATGGCAAGAAGTATACAGAAGCTTGCGGCTTCCAAATGCTAGAGCCTAATAAGAGAAAAATGCTGAATGTAGAGAAAATAATTAGTAAAAATGCAAACAGGGAAAGTTATCTGGTTTCTTTCTCAAAGTTCTAACTTCACCTTAACTAACTCTATCTTAACCTGACCTACCTGGTTAAAAAGAGGAGGAATACATCAATTTTTGGGTTTGGGTGCATTGTGTCCTCACCCAGGTGCTGGCTGTCCCACTGTGAACCTCTGGTTGACAAATCTGTGTATAATCCCCTAATGTTCTTAATCCTGAGGTCACATTAAAAAATGGATGAGAAATTAATCTGCTGTCAGGTCTGTCAGGTATATTTTGTCAGTGCCAGTGCTTATTTTCAACCAAATCCTTCTGTATAGGCCAATGCGGCTCAACCACCAACCAAACCAGCCAGCCAAATCCCTCTGTGCAGACTGTGCAGTCAAATGTTCTCTGTCCTTTTGTCCTTGTACTGTGAAGATTTCATTAAAGTGGATAAGTTTAAAAAACAAAACACCCAAAGCACAGATCATATAACAAAACTTTGGCTTTCTGCTTCTTTGAGCTGCTATAAAGCAGAGTGGCAAGGAGGAAGGAGAACTATTGTGGCTAGAGACAGAGAAAACGACTTTACAGCCAGAATAGAGCGGATGCTTTTGCTCCCCTGGCAGACTGAAAGTTAGAAACTTGGTCACACTGTGCAAATGCGTTACTGCTTCCTCCCCCACATGGGTGCAAACATCAAGTGTGTTTTGTTTCAATGTCTGCCATATCTGCCTATGCCATGCTATGCCATGCATATGTGTTGCAGTAACCAGGCTAATTTCATTGCTTCTGGCTGAGTGGATCAAAAAGAGCCACATTCACTGTTTTTCTTCTTTTTGCTCTCCCTCTTTCATGCAGTAATCTGCGCAAAAGGCAGAATTAAAGCATCGCTTCCCAAGAGCCAGCCTTCTCTTTTCAGATTGGTAAAAGAGGAGAAATCGGGAGGACATGCTTGTTTTGGGGCAGGGGGATTGCAGGATTCACTCTCAGGTGAAAGTTCTGGTTTAATCTGTCACATTTTCTGAAAGGCCCTACAGAGCAGAGGCTCCTGCAAGAAAAACTGTAGTGTGTGGGTATTTCCTGTCTTCGTAATAATATTTATACGCTTACATTCAGGTGGGTAGTTTTAATTCAATTTAAATTGATAAGAAAATAAGTTACAAATTATTATGTCAAAAGTATATATAAGTGTATATAAACACAGACGGACACCAGATAATCTGAACAGTTTCAGTTATTCTGAGTCCTGTTATGATTGATTTGATCGTATTTTGGAATCTGCTCAACTGTCCTCGTCTCACACCTTATTCCAGGGGAGTTGTCAGTATGATGTAAGGTGGCTGCCATGATTGTTAATAAAGGTGTCAGCACTCCAGCTCCATCACTCACCTCCGGCAGTCCGGCCTTGTCCCTCAAATAAAAACACGCTCTGGTCACGGTATATCACATCTGCAATTCCAAACCACTCAATCTACTTTCTTTGTCCTTCTCATGAGGAAACAACCATGAAACAGGTAGATCTGCTTATCAAACCCCATACTACTCACCCAGTCTCCCCTGGCTGTTTTGACTCAGGCCTGGAGCTAAACTATTATGTAGCTAAATATATAATGCCATACTTGCGACTGTAAATCTTGTGTAATGTTTAATACAGAATCTAAATGGTTAATGTACAAGTAGAAAACATTTTGACTAATAAACACAGACCCATATGTAATCCCACATAATCATCCTTTTGACTGGTGTCATTTCAATTCTGTGTTCATTTTGAAAATGAGTAATAGGACACAGAGACGATTACACTGAAAGGGCTGTTTTTATGATAGATTTCATTATCCTCCCCTACAGCATGAACATTTCTCTGCCAAACAATGAAATTCCAGTTGTGACCTACGGTATTACAGTTTGAGGTAAAGTGCCATAAAAATGTATAGGAACCACTGTACTGCAACACACAATCTTTTGCTACTTTGAACATGCACCAGTCAGATTTTGACTCATAATAAATGTTCCTCAGGTGATACTGGAGACTTTTTATACAGCAGCGATAAACAGAGAACTGGAACAGCCTGCCTGCTGACCTGAGAATATTACAGTACATATATATATATATATGCTCATTTAAATGTAACTTTCTAACCTTTCTTCTTAGTGCCTTCATGTAAATACTGAATATTTATGTTGTTATATTATGTTCTGCCTGGCGTCTGTGTTTAATTATGTGAATTTCTGTGCTTTCTGTACAAGTTGAGATACATTTGCATGAAATATGAACGCATTTAAATTTGAACTCTTCAGGATGAATTCTCTCAGCCATAGAAAAAGTAGATTAGTATGTGCACTTTTTTTGTGGAGAATTTAATTCAAAATAAAATAATCTTTTATAATCTTTTAACAATGGCACCTGCACACCTCACACTTTCACAAATGAATGCGTGCAGCATATGATCATATGATCTCTAATAAGACTTTTTTAAATCCTGAATGAAGGTGGACCGAGTTATGATGAGGTGGCCCACACTGCTCATAACAAAAACTGTTTGTTTATGATCTAAGAGCCTTCCACTCCCACAGTATACACCCAGGGAGAAGACCTGCTTTATTATTAGGGTGTGTCTTTGTCGATGACTCACGTTAAGGGGGGATACGTGTCTCTAAAAATCTCCGCCTTCACCCTCAGCACCTGCAATCACATGAAATTGGAGGTGTTCCTGCAGTGTTTTGCCTTGTAGTCTTAAAATAGCTTGTGTGCAGCCTTGATGTGTTCTACTGCAGTTGTCAGGACTGGGTAAGGCCAGTAGATAAATGCATAGGTCCCTGAGATTACTTCATCTCTATATTCAGTACGTTTGCGTTGTCTTAGATATGTAAATCTGAGTGAATCATCACGCACATTTTACATACCGTCTGCCAGCCATGTGCTCTCTGTCGCCTCTAACCTGGCTGTCATGACTACAAAAAATGCAGACACACAGGTACAGTGTGATCTCTGCTGAGCCCTGCAACACTCACATGATGTAAATGCATGACAGCATGCATAATTGCATTGGAACATACCCCAGTAATTTTGCCATTTTGCTGGAGTTTGAACCCAGGTTGAATGTCGCAGCAAAATAAAACTACTAAAGCATCAAAAATGATGCATTTAAACACTGTACTGTAAATGTGCAGTACAGTAGAGACACGTCTTTGGTTATATATACTTTTGTCTTTTTTTTCTTTGTAAAGGTTGATTTATGATTTTTCTTTATTTCTGTGATGCTGTAAAGTGAAAATTGAACTTTAATGTTTTAAAGGTTTTGTAGTAGGCCACTTAAGGATTAAGTGAATGCCTAAAAAAACATACAGATGAGCAGGAGAAAAAAAGAGATGGAGACAAAGATGCACAGGCGTGCGCTGCATTGCATCAGAGGGAAGTTGACAAACGGCTTTTCTTTCTTCTCTTTTTCTTTTTTCAAGTTCTTGGTCCCTGCTGAGTTGGAGATGGATGTGCCGGTGCCGCTGCTGCTCTTCGATTTCTCCCGGCTTTGCAGAGTCATCCTGGCAGGGGAATCGTGAGAGGAGACCGGCCCTTCTCAGATCACCTGCAATGGTCAGCTGCAAATATCTCATCTTATCTCTCTGTGTGTCTTTATTTCTGTCTCACACTCTCTCCCTTGTGTGGGCATATTCTTGAGCACTTTCTCTCTTTTTTTCTCTCTCCCCATCTTTTGTTTTCATTTTGACCTTCATGAGGAGCACACAACCTTCCCCTCAGTTCAGGCTGCTTTCTTACATTGTTTCTCAAATGAGAGAAGAAGGGACGAGCAGAGCGGCAGAAAGGGCAGCTCCCTCAGTATTCAGAATCATGATCAGCTTTTTTTGTCATTCCTGCAGATTACAAGGAAATTCACAAACTAAGTTCACAGTGAGAAAACTGTGAATGTATAGCTCACCATAAGGGCTGAGGGCATTGTTGGATGCCATATAGACTAAAAGTTCCCTCAGGCCACTCTGTTATGGGGCATAAGTATTGATGTGTCTTGTGGAAGCAGCAGCAGTATTGCAACACAATGCAGAGTGATGAGATCCTGTACAAGGTGTGTCCCGCAGTGTTTTTTTTTTTTTTTTGTAGTGAGTGGGTGTGGCTAACATCTTCACTGCACCAAGGCAAAACTTCCTCTGCACATAAATATATATATATATATCTGTGTGATAGGTCAGTCAACACAAGCTAGAGTATCAGACACAAAGTACTGCACCTCACACATTTCTGGTGTACATGAATCCCACTTTTATTTTCCACAGAAAAAAAATGATGTTTGTTTTTTTTCTGGTCTGTTTCGGTTACATTTAAAACCATCCTATGAAAAACTGTAGCACCAGAGCAGATTTCCATTGCCCGTTCTTTGATAAAAATGTCAATTTGTGCTGTTTTTCAGTTTTGATCAGCTTTGATTTAGGGGAGACATTTACTTCTTGTATATAAAAAAGACTAGCACTTAATTTCTTTTTCCAGTCATTTGCAAAATAAAACAGAGAAAACTGTATATCTTCATATTTTTTTCTTCATTTAAATCACAACAAATACATTTAAAGCAAATTAAAAAATCTGGGCAGCATTTAGCATAATCCAAGCAGGGAATCAGCTTTCATGATGATTATTATATATTTATATATTTATATGTATACATATATATCATGTCTATATACAAGTATGGCACTTGATTACACAAAAGCAAGAAAACACTTCACAAATAAAAGCAGTGGGCGCTTTGGTGTGTCATAAATTAAGGAAGTCACAGACGTTAGCGTTTGCAGCAAATTCACCAGATACTGTTTTGCAAGTCAGCTATAAAGCAATGGAATGGTTACATATGTTAAGGTCAGTGGTGCAACACAGGCAACAAAAAAACATGAATTATGCTGATGTATTTCTAGGTTGAACCATAGTCAATAAGGATTTATATCTATGCATATATAAATCTGGATGATATATATATTATTTCCTTTAACCACTGTGTATGGTGCCATTTAATTAGGTTGGTGCCAAAAATGGATGGAAAGAAAATGTCTTAAAAACACCGTCAGGTCAGTATAGCACATTTTGGATAAGGTCAGGCCCTCAAGTGTTCACCTCTTAGTGCAATTTTTGCATTTACTCTCTTCAAGTACAGCAGAACTAGCCCACAAAGAGTAAATATGTGAACACGTTAACATGGTCTCCATTTAGCATCTTACAGAGTATAAACGCTAAAAAGTTGCATCAGTGCAATAATAAATAAGTAAACAAACGTGTAATCCACGCTTGCCATGAAGTCCTTTAAAGACCACCAAATGAAAAAAATCTGCCCACTCTTTAAGTCATGACACGAATTAGGCGTGCGGAGCTGTCCATCATGTCCATCATGGTTTTTGTTTTTTTGTTTTTTTTTACATGTTTTCACTCCTTCCTTCCCCATGTGTGTTACACATAAGCAGAGTCACTGGACTGAGTGCGGCCGAAATTAGGCACACTCATCCTCGGCAAGTCCTTATTTCTGATCTCATAAATGGACTTTCGCCGAGCCTGCACGCCTCGCACGGCCGTTTTGATTTTCCTCCACCCCAAATGGTTGAGTTCTGCCAGGTTCAGCACCACACAAAACCCACTGACCGCGAACATGAAGACCAGGAACACCGTCTTCTCCGTGGGTCTGGAGACGTAGCACTCGACATCTTTTATGCAGGGGTAGCGATCACATTCGTACACCGACGGGACGTTGAATCCATACAAGAAATACTGACCCACCAAAAAGCCTATTTCCAGCGCGTTTCTGAAAACCACCTGGATGATGTAAAACCTGGAGATGCCCTCTTGTCGCCTCATTTTGGACTTTGTAGTTCTCATGGCCGAATTAGGGATCTCTTTGACTTCTAAACAGTCCGGCTCGGCTTCTTTGGTGGAGTTCTCTGTGTTCTGAAGTACTCCATTAACAATGGTGTTCTTTATCTTTTTGCTCTCGTCTCGCTTCAGTGAATCTTGATCCTTATCTAGTGTCAGATAGACTGTTGAGTACCGCCGCTCCTTCTGCTTGGCCGACTGATGCACCGAGTACGTGATAAAACAAAGACTCGGGGTGCACACCATGATGATTTGAAAAACCCAATATCTAATGTGTGAAATGGGAAATGCCTTGTCGTAGCATGCCTGGTTGCAGCCCGGTTGTAAGGTGTTACAAACAAACATGGTCTGCTCGTCATCATAGACAGTCTCTCCAACTATTGCTACGATTAGAATCCGGAAGATGACCACCACTGTTAGTAGGATCCTAAAAAGCAAGCAAACAAACAAACAATGTGAAAATAAGTGTAAGTATATGTGTGTTAGTTGATACAAATGTGGTGCAGTTGTGCGCCGCCTCGGTGGCTGAAGCGCTGAGTCCAATTTAGATGGTGTGTTGGATTTGGGGAGCTGTCCAGTGCTGAAACTGGACGCTCTTGAGGAGAATATGTGTTTCTTACTGTGTTCTTCATATTATGCGCGTCTGGTTGTGTCTGTGTGGTTTGTGTTTTCTGATTTCATGGATGAAGTGACATGTAAGCAATCGGCGTTGCTTTGACTGTACCTGTGTGAGCTTTGTTAATGGAAAGATGTTATAACGCCGACTCTCCACCGAGTGCACACACCACCACTCAAACTCACCAACAAACATCAAATGGATAAGTGGATGGATGAATACATGAAATGACACGTGAAATTTTTAGTTTAGTTTAGGCTTTTCGCAGAACCATCCCATGTTCTGAAAAGACAGCTGTCAACTGATTTACTCGGCTGTCTCGTTTAGAAGGAGGAGGAAAAAAGGGAAATCTGTGAAACAAGACAGAAAAATCCACAACACAGACACGAAGGACTGGGCACCATGCTACAGAAGATCCTCGAGGCACAACACAGAAACGGGGGACTGGGAACCATGCTAAAGACGATCCTGGAGGCTGCTGCGATTCTTCTGTTGTTCTTGGTTTTTGTTGATCTTACCTTCCTATCATAGTAGAGTGCTGCTGGACAGCAGCCTCCAGGAGCCTCTCTAGTATAGTCCATTCCCCCATTTCTGAGCATCCGGAGAAGACGAGGGCACAACGGCACTCTGTTCAAATCCCTCCAAAAAAGCGCGTTATTTCCCGTCCTGCTTCTCTCTGACTCTCGTTGTTGTCAGTCTCCAAAGCGTCCGATTTTAACTGAAAAATGCATCCGTCACGGGATGCTGCTGCCGTCCCCGTTTCTCTCCGTCTCTCTGCGCGCTATCTGGTTGGTTATGTGCTGAGCGCGCAGCGCCAGTGAGCGTGCCGAGCGCTCCCACGACGTTACCACACTTTTCCTTGTCATGGGAGTCTGAAGGGCTGATTACTATAAGCCCTCCTATTTTCGATCTTCAGATCAGGTTGATGGGCTGCGCGCTGCGTCTGGATGGAGGGAGGTTGGATTTAATGTCTTGCCAGCGTTAATCCGCCTTTAAGTACTCTCCCCCCTCCCATGCGTCACGTACGCGCAGACAGGTCGGTGGAACGCAGCCAGGAGTACCAGGGCTTCTGATTTCCAATATTTCAGTTTTGCATATAGCGTGCGCCATTCAGTGGACACTGCTGAGGACGATCGTGTCCAGAGTGTTATAGCCTTTAGTGCCTTGAGTTTATACATTTTAGCATGGTTGCCTCCACGTGAGAATCAGACCCTTAAGCCTGGTTGTATTGTTTCAACTCACTGAGCCACAGAACCACACACAATATATCACAATATCCATCCTTCCTGGACAGGGCTTGTTGACGCACCGTGTCCTGGGCACAGTGGTCAAGGTGATTTCCCTGTGTTTTTCAACTTATCAATAACATACAGAGACTTACAAAGACGTGTAGCCAACGTGCAGTGTATTACATAATTCGAACAAAACCTATTGTTTTATGCCTATATCTGAAACATATGGAGTATACGGCTTTATAAATGCTCCTTTCTTGGAGCGGATAGCCTCGCGTGCCCAGAGGTATCCCTCCCCGTGTTGCTGCCCCGGCTGGTAGAGCTGTTATTTCTACCTCGGGCAAAGATGATGCTCTGGATACAGTGACAGAGTGAAAGTACCATCCGAGTTGCTAATCGCTTTACAAGGCACCCTGCCTGCCTCCCTCCCTCCCTCTCTCTCTCTCTCTCTCTCTCTCTCTCTCCCTCCCTCTCTCTCTCTCTCTCTCTCTCTCTCTCTCTCTGTCTCTCTCACTCTCTCTCTCTCTCTTTCTCTCTCTCTCTCTCTCTCTGTCTGTGTGGAGGTTTAAAAATAGAAGCAAAAGATGTGACTCCGCCCTGTATCTTGTTCTGAGATTTGATCAACTTAGGGGGCTGCATTGTGTATGTACTAATATTAGACTGTTGTGTGGGTTGGCACTATTTATGTCATAGTTTTATTGTGATTGCCCTTTTAAATTAAAATGAGTGGCTTCACTATGGATTTACAGTGCATGTAGCACCTTAACATTTTTGTTATAAACTAGTATTATCACATGGTGCATTGATGCTCTATTAAGCAGCACTATTTGTTCATTTGTTTGTTGGATTTGAATCCCATTTAGCTGTCAGTACGTTATTTGGTAAGGGATTTGTTTAACTTATTGATCACCAAGTTATTTGTATTAGGCTACTATTATTGTTGTTGTTATTATTAGCATAATCTAGATTTATGCAGTAGGGTTACAGGTAGGCAGTGTGAGCTTTGTCCAACCTGGGAAAACGGGGATTACCGATCACGTGAAACTTTGTGCGGTTAATTTCTCATGAGGTGGCTTATCCTCTCCGCTCACTGTAATCTTTTCTAATTCAACCTTTACTCATCCATCACGTGACAAAAGGACAGAGCCTCCCTGCTTTCGAGGGAGAAAGAGAGAGGGAGATATATTTTTTTTAGATCCTAAACCAGATCCTGACAAACACCCTTATTTTTCAGGTTTAAACTGAAAAGAAAGAAAGATGCGTATTCAGAAAGTCCCAGTTCTCGTTTATTTATAAACCTATACATATCCACATATAAATTGCACTTGAGTGTAAACAAATAATTTGACGACAACAAACGGATTCCTGCTTTTGAGCCATAAATTGAGTTGTTGGCACAGAAGGAGGGAGGTAACAGAGGGTGAAGAGAGTGAGGAAGGGGGGGGGGGGGCAGTCTGGCGCTTAGAAGCACTTCCTGTGGACGATGGAGGGTCCAGCCTCATCATACTCCTGCTTGCTGATCCACATCTGCTGGAAGGTGGACAGAGAGGCGAGGATGGAGCCGCCGATCCACACGGAGTACTTCCTCTCAGGGGGGGCGATGATCTAAACGCAAACACATTTGTTTACCTTGGACTCACATAAATGTTAGTCATATTCAACAGCGAGTCAAAGTTACCTTAATCTTCATGGTGCTGGGGGCCAGAGCAGTGATCTCCTTCTGCATGCGGTCAGCGATACCGGGGTACATGGTGGTGCCGCCGGACAGGACGTTGTTGGCGTACAGGTCCTTGCGGATGTCAATGTCACACTTCATGATGCTGTTGTAAGTGGTTTCGTGGATGCCGGCAGATTCCATGCCTGTGCAAACACAGCGGACAAGTTAGTGAGTTTTACCCCCCGCAGAAAAGAACACATGACACCGCCGTCAGCTGTCGTAACAGGTGCTGAAATGGGCAGCTCCACTGACAGCTGCGCGCTCTGTGGTGCAAATGTGAACAATCAACCCCTGCTTTAGATCACTCATATCTATTTATCGGCCATGAAGTGGTAGAGCAGAAGGTGGATTACTGTGACCTCCAGTTGGTGATCAGAATCAGGCAGCCAACGGACTAATACGAGCAGTAAACGCGTCTGTTTTCGGAAAACCGTCCATTTAATAATTTTTTTAATTCTGATATAATAAGATAAATAAGATTTAGATCATATTTAAGTTCGCCTGAAACTCTTGGCGAGTTTACTTTCTTTTACAATCCTTTTTCACTCATATGTAATGACTGAGTAGAGCATTGAGTCTTAACATCCGTAAAACAATTATTACTCTAGAAGTGTGGTGGAATACATTCAGCTTGTTTCACAACAGTTCCACAGCATCCCAGATCTTTTTTTCGCACTGAGCAGGATAAGATCACTTGGTTAAGATTTAGAATAAAAGTTGATTTGCGCCAAAAACAAACGAAATTATAATTTCATTTGTTTATAAGAAAGATAATTTAATACTTTAGGCTAACTCTAATACTTGAATGACTATAGTAAAGACTTAAAGTCAAGTTACTGTACGAAACCTTTAGAACTACAGTTCATGGGACAGTGTCACTACACCTAAATTCAGTCTTCGATGTCTGCGCTCGCCTTTACGCACCAATGAATGAGGGCTGGAAGAGGGTCTCTGGGCAGCGGAAACGCTCGTTGCCGATGGTGATGACCTGACCGTCGGGCAACTCGTAGCTCTTCTCCAGGGAGGAGGAGGAGGCGGCGGTGGCCATCTCATTCTCAAAGTCCAGAGCCACGTAGCACAACTTCTCCTTGATGTCACGCACGATCTCGCGCTCAGCTGGAGGGGATCAGATTTGTAGGATGTCAGTCAAATGAAATGTGCATCATTAAACATGTAAAAAAAATATATATGTGAAGATAATTAGATGAACGTGAAAAGTATTTTCCCTTGGTTTGCATTTGATTAAACCATTTGTTAGAGGGAAATATTTACTTTCTCCAAAACAAAGTCCATTATTTTTATTTTTATCAATTTAACGTGCAGAGGGATGACATTGTTCAGTGTCTCTCTTCTGTGTATGTTCAGGATGGAGGTGTGATCTTCATAAATATGAATAAGTAGTCTATACTCACCGGTTGTGACAAAAGAGTATCCACGCTCAGTCAGGATCTTCATGAGGTAATCTGTGAGGTCACGACCGGCCAAATCCAGACGCATGATCGCGTGAGGAAGAGCGTAACCCTCGTAGATGGGCACGTTATGGGTCACACCGTCACCGGAGTCCAGGACGATACCTGTTGATGAACACGTGAAAGATGAATGCATATATTAACTCACTGAACAAAATCTCTTACACACCTGAAGAATCCGTCATACCTGTGGTACGCCCAGAAGCGTACAGGGACAGCACGGCCTGGATAGCCACGTACATTGCGGGGACATTGAAAGTCTCGAACATGATCTGGGTCATCTTCTCTCTGTTGGCCTTTGGGTTGAGGGGGGCCTCTGTCAGCAGGGTGGGGTGCTCCTCTGGGGCCACGCGCAGCTCGTTGTAGAAGGTGTGGTGCCAGATCTTCTCCATGTCGTCCCAGTTGGTGATGATACCGTGCTCGATGGGGTACTTCAGGGTCAGGATGCCTCTTTTGCTCTGGGCCTCGTCACCGACGTAGGAGTCCTTCTGGCCCATACCAACCATGACGCCCTGATAACAGCAAGGACCAGAGAATTAGTGATGTGGTGAACTACTACTCACCATCACAGAGCTTCACAACTACCACTATACACAGAATTAAACTGTTTTCCTCAGTTATCAGTTGAAATGTAGATTTTCGTGCGCAATTACGCACGGTGGATCTGACCCTCATTCAAAGCCATAGATTGTTTTTATGTGATGTGTAAACAACGTAAAGTGATACTCGTCCTTAGCGTATGTGTAGTTTATGAATAGTTTACTTTACCTGGTGACGGGGGCGACCAACGATGGAAGGAAACACGGCGCGAGGTGCGTCATCTCCGGCGAACCCAGCCTTCACAAGGCCGGAGCCGTTATCACACACCAGGGCGGTAGTCTCTTCGTCGTCGCACATGGTGTCAGCTCTGCAACACACACGGAGTAACGTGCGCACACGCACGCGCACGCAGTGGCACTGTTAGATCCGGTCATGAAATTTCCTGTTTGTTTGGATTGGGTGATTGAAGATATTGCCTCCTCACAACTCACAAACGACACACATAAGGTTGCTTTTTGTGGACAAACAACCCAGGGAATGCTGGTTAGTTATGGCTTATGGTGGATTATACTGATATTATATGCTATAGAAGTATATGTTAGGATTGGGTTAGTATTTCGAATTTTCTTTGTTGGGTTACTAACACTAGAGCTGTGATTTTTTTTTAAGTATTATTACAACTAAGAAAAGAAGCTGATGAACAACAGGCCAATGTTGTGAGATGATCCGTTTCAGTTAGATGATGACATTTGGTTAAGCAAAGGTGGAAATCACTGCCATTCGTGTTAAAATTCTGTATCCATCCTCTTGTGATAAATCCACTGGTTGGTCTTTTACAGCCCTCCTTCAGTCAGCCGTGCAGGTACTCACCAGATCAGCACCAGGCGCCGGATCTTGAGTGTGTAAACCAGGGGTGCCGAAATGTCACGTAGGACCAATTTATACCCTGACAAGTGTCCGACCCCTTCTCCATATTTGGTAGCGCATTCCCCCATTGACAACAGCTACTCCATGAATGGCAGGACAAGGAGAGGGAACTCCCGCATGGACATCTGTGCCTGACGCCCATGTATGGAGGACAGCCGCGAGGGCAGACTAGACAATGACAGGCTTCCCTTTGATCTTTTCCCTATCAATAAATCAGGATAATATTACCGAAAAACCCCACTGTGTCTGTGGAAGGCCCCCTCTAGTGAATAATAGTGACAGTATGGCACAATTTGGTCTATTGTCAGTATAATACTAATTTAATATCAGTGTTTTAGCAAAGAAAAATGGAACAAAACATCCCATTGAAGGTCACAGGCCATAATCAGTAGAATCATGGATTTAAAACATAAAAAGACACATTTCTTCCTCTTAACTCAAGTCTAAGAGAGCCACGAAGTCACAAGGAGTTATCTATACAAACTCAAGCCACATCTACTGTATCTGAATATCCAAACAAGGGTCTGATCACTTGTAAAATTAACAAATATCCACAGTTTTTTAAGTATTCTAAGTAATAGGTTATTCCATTTGTTTTGTGTCTGTGTTTCTGGAAAGGTCTCCTAAACACACATGAGTTTAGACTGGCAGGACACATGTAGCCCTACAGTCCCAAATGGAGAGACCACTTGTGCCACACAGCTGGTGTCAGCAGTTGTTTGACTCTATTAGAAAGCTCCAAACCCCACATTTCAGAGGGTGAAGCCGCTGCTGCAGACCAAACATTCCCATTTTAGTACAGTGTGAGTGCGTCCTCCCCTCTCAAAACAGTTGTATTCAATTACATACTTTCCTAGATTTCATTTGCATAAAATTAATAAGTTTCCATAATTATAATGAGCTGCATGGACATTATTGATGCGGTGGCCCTGCAACATGCTGTGTCCACGTATGGAAACTTTTGAAATGATTGAAATTCATGTTTTAGTCATGCTCTCATGGTTTTCTCATTTGCATTTTCTACTTTTATTGACTTGTTATTCCGAAATCCTAATGCAAGCCAGATAATATAAAGTGAAACATTTTCAATGTCTTCAGCAGAAAATTCAAACTAGAACGCGCAATAAGCAGTCAAAAATATAAAGATCTAACAGTACGAAATACTTTGGCCTAAGTATAATATCAAAGGTTATCGCAGTGCATTGAATTTATTCTCCTTGGCATATTTCTCTTCCTCTGTCTGAACATATACTGGTACCTCAAACACCAACCAGTGGTCTAGTGATTACCTTTTTATGTAATAAAAGTCAAGGTAATGTATTCTTCCATATAAGAAACCTTTACAGATAAATCAAAAGGAATGTTGATACTATTTGTTGTTCCCGACATCAAAACAATGAAGAAAAAGGAACATCTCATGTTGTGACACATGCCATATTCTTTCTTTATTCCTGCACTGAGGAAAGAACAAGACATAGGAAATGACATTGCCGGTTTGCTTGAAACAGACAGGGAGCGAGCTCTGAAGGCTGTGAAATAACATTGGCTAAGAGCAGTCGATGGTCCCACCACAAGGAGGACAAGACAAAAGGGCACAGCAAGCCATGAATCATATGCTGCTGTCACCCGACCCCGAGCCATAACCCTTCACTGTGTGACTCTTTGTTTTGGTCTTATGTAATGAATGGTAGGCTGTGGTCTGCTTTAAGCATCCTTTTGTCCCAGTATTCAAATAATGCTAACATTTTATGACCGGAGCTTAGTGAAGTCTGTCTATGGAGAGCAGAACTGTTAAGATCAAGAAGGAAAGGTGGACGACTACTTTCAACATGACTTTGCCCTTGTGCCAAAATATTAAATTCTTATAAAATGGTGTTTCAGTGTTTGCCGCCATCCTACTATCGCTGCTAGAGCAAGGGCTCAGGATGTATATAATGGTATAGTTAAACTAAAATATTTGTTGTGCTCGTACTCAGAGCACCCATGGGTGTGAAAGGCTCATGCCAGTGCCTGGATTAGACACAGAGACACTTGGAGGCTGCTTAAATAGTCCTGTGGTGTGACTTTCACTGCTGTTGCTACTGAGATTAAATCATTGCGGCATGATCATTCTCCCCCTACATATGACCCCTCAGGAGATTGTACTCATTACACAGCAGTAGAGATGAGATAATAAGGACAAAACTGTCCAGAACAAAAAACAAATTGATTTTCTTTGGGAATTTCACATTATAAACAGAGTACAAACCCCTTTAAAGAACCCTAAGGGGAAGTCATTTGCCTGATGCAGGCAAGGTTTTGTGCCTAAATCAATAATGTGCACACATATGGGAATGTCCCTACGCTGGATTGTAGCATTTGAGCTGTTCATCAAAAACTCGCTCAATACAAATGGTCTGAAACATCTTTGTTCTTTCCAACATGGCACATTCATCTGTGTTGAGCGTCAGGGGCCATTTAAAGGTCACAGCAGAAAGAAGACATATTGCTCAGTGAAAATTGGGTGTCCTCTCTCTGGCCCGTGCACTGCATACTGCATACATATACTTTATGAACATCTGTTACGTAACAGGCTCATGGGCAACACGTGTCAGGACTACAGTGAATAGACAACCGGAAAATAAATTCTGATTTTGGAAAAGAGAGTTAAAGATTCACGAGCTGGCGCAGGTCAAAATAAAAGTTTGTTTATGTTTATTATCTTACTGCAACATGATGAAATTAATTAAAACAAAATGCAACAGCATCAATATTCAAGTATACCAAATGATCAAAGTTGGAAAGGAAACATTTATTATGAACTGGATACAAAATGTTTCTCAAACAAATTAGGGCTGCAGTGCAACTAATGATTATTTTCATTATTGATTATTCCATTTGTCATTTTTATTAAGTGTCTAGACTATAAAATGTCAGAAAATAGTGAAAAATGACCATCAAAAGTTCCCAGTTTCAAATTAACAGTCCAGACCCCAGAAATTCAATTTATAATGAAATAAAACAGAGAAAAACTGCAAAATCTCACATTTGAGAACCTGGAACCAGAGCATTTTTAATATTTTTTGCTTAATAAATCACTTAAAGAAGTCATTGATTATTAAAATTGTTTTACGATTAATTTGATCGACTAATCAATTCATCTGCTAATTGGTTCAGCTTTAAAACAAATACTGACATGTATCATATTGCATAAATCTTTTCCAACCAACATTAGCTTAATTTGCATGCACCTCATTATTTGGATTTTTTGGATTTTATTGATGTTTGTGATTCTTGGATTTGTTTACTTGTTTTTTGATCAGATCAGGAAACCTTTCTAACTTTTGACTATATTTTACTTATTTTAGAATGATGTATTGACCACTGTATTTATTTTACTGAATGGAAAAAAGGATCCAAACATGTTTATGTTCCTTGAAAACCCTTTTTTAGACATGGAATACGTAACATTGCTGGCTTTGTTTGTTTATATAATTTAAACTCCTCTCAGATGGCTAAAACCCCCAGATTCCCAGAAAAAATACAGACAAGACCTCTATGTCCTCAATGGTAGGTACAGCCCTGCCCAAAGCTATTAAATTGTAACTGAAATCACTAAATGGTCCAACCTTCAACCCTCAACGAAAACTCCAAAATTCCTCATTAGGAAACTAGACACCAGGAAAAGCTCTTCCTCTTGTGGGCTGGAGAAGTGGCCCACTAAGGCCTTGCAAACTGACATTTCCTCACATAGCCATTTAACAGTGTATCCACTCCACCTTGTGTGTATGTGAGGGTGAAATTACAGAGCAGTATGTGGTTAATTGAATGGGGAGGCCTATACTTATCCTCTCTCTCCCTCTCTGCCTCCCAGGTCTCCTTGCAGCCAGTAGGAGCAGGCTTTTTCCATAGCTTGTCTCAGACCCCAATGAAAAATTCACCAGCTTGCCCCTCTCTCTCTCTCTCTCTCGCTCGTTCGCTCTCTCTCTCTCTCTCTCTCTCTCTCTCTCTCTCTAGTAAGGGGCTGTCAGCTTGGCTTCGAGACCTATCGCCTGCTATACCCTCTGCCAAGACTTCTGGGAGGAAAAACAGAGAAAGTTGAATTAAAATCGGGCGATATTTTTGGCAAGTGGCTTTCATCCTCAGGATGTTTGGGAGCAGAGCTGGGCAGGCAAAAAAGCAATCTAACTAGGTCTCATATGACACTCACATAAATATTGCAATACACATTCAGGCATTGGCCACCTCATTTTTTTTTTTTTTACAAATGTGTTTCAGATTATAACCCGCGTTTAAAAGAATGAGTGAGGTTTTGTCACTGCGTGCATCAGTCAACAGTGACGGGTAGAAAATGAGGTTAAAAAGTGCTTTGGATTGGAAATGAAATATTCATGAATCAAATTTGAATAAGCTACAAAATAGACAGCTACCCAGATTTGTAGGTAGGCTGCTCAGCAAGAGTATTTTGGTAAGTCTTTATAGGGGTCCCTAAGTATTGAATCCTGAGCTATTTTGGTGGTAGCTGAGAATGCACAGTGCCAGTCAAAACTGATAGGAAAGCTTGTGAGTATTTAAGCAAAGTACCCAAACACCTCGCCTAGAAGAAGTTCAGCTAAATAGGCTTTTGCTCTCTGATAGTCTTGCATATATTCTAAGTGTTTAATTGAGCTTCTACAGCAATAAGATATTAGTAATTCCAACATGTTGCTTTTATTGCAATATGCATCCCTCCTATCTGCGTCAGGGTTGCTGTTATGAAGCCAAGTCTTGCTTCAGTTGGACTTACAGTGAAGTTTGCTGTGAACTTAAGTTATATTTTGAAAAACTCAAAAGTAATCTGAAAGTCCACAGGTCCCGATCATTTACTTAAAAGTTAAAATAATACTACAACAATTTAGAAATACTCTTTTACAAGTCCTGCATTCAAAATCTTACGTAAGTAAAAGTACGTAAGTATGAATAGCCAAATGTACTTTTTTGTTGTTGTTTGTTGAGGTGATTTAACTAGTTTACTAAGTTATGGGCTGTTTAATCTGAGTTTGAGTCTGAATATTTCAACCCGTTTTTAATTTAAATGGCCTAATAAAAACTGGTGAAATAAGACAAAATAAGGGAGGTCACAGCACTAGTATTTTGAAATAAGTTGAAATATTCCTACTACATCTTTTTCACTTTTTGTAAGAAAATAAAACTGACATTTTTAATAATCTGTAAAATATGCAAAGTAACCAGTCTCTAAAGCTTTCAGAAATAATGTAGTGGAGTAAAAAAGTACAATATTTCTTTCTGAAATTAAGTGATGTACGAGGATAAAGTAGCAGAAAATGGAAATGCTCAAGTTAAGTACAATTACCTCAAAACTTTACTTAAGAACAGTATTTGAGTAAATGTACTTAGTTACATTCAACCACTGAACATCTTAAAACAATACATTATTATAGTGTTGATTCAATCATTTCCCTTATTCAATAAGGATAAATAGGACTGTTCCCCTTAACCTCCATCACCACTGGACTCACATTATTTTCCTTGCCAACACACCAGTTACTGCAAGAGAATAAAATCAAAACGAAACAAACAAAAACAGAGCAGACAAAAAACAGCAGAAAATATAACCTCCTGTGAGCAGCGTTACCACTGGCCCCAACTGCAGCAATGCAGCGAAAGGTGACTTAAGGTCACTAAATTAGTATGTGCCAGATGAAAATGGTAATTTACCATGATATTCCTCTAAAAGCACAAGCACAAGCATACCCTCCCCTATTTGTCATGATAGCTCGGAGCACACTTGGGTGAGTCACAGGGGTTGAAACTAACAACTAGCCTTAAAGAAATGGAATTAAACGTAGCCTGATCTCCCTCTGAGATACCGCATGGTATGATAGCATGGACCTAAGGTCAAAGTTAGTTTCATGGCAGTTGATCTAACAAAGACAAAAAAAACATGAGAAGGAGTGCATGGAGGACATAAGAATATGCAACAGTGTAATTTTAAGGAATAATACATGAATGAAACAAAGAATCAAATAAAATAGTACATGCAAACAATTAACAAATAAGCCTGGCTCTGTCCAAAGGTAATAAATCCACCTGCCAACACCTCTGAAGCTCACTAATTAACACATTATTGTCATTTTTTACACTTTGATGTTTGCATGGATTAAACGAGATATAACTTAACTCAGCCACACTAGAGGTTTCCCCCCTGCTTCCAGTCTTTATGCTAAGCTAAGCTAACCCCTTGCTGCAGCTTCATAGTTAGCGCACAGACATGAGAGTGGTATCGCTTTTCTCATATCTCAACTTTTGGCAAGACGGCGAATACGCATATTTCCCAAAATGCCGAACAATTCCTTTCAAGACAGAGATTGACATAATTTTGAAACAACACTGAAAACGGACATAGTGACACTAAAATCATTATCTTTTAAAATGTATTTATCCATTTAATAAACATGGATACTCTACGTATTGACACATGTGAGAGAGACAAATGTGCAGAGAAACTGTCGGCAAATGAATTAACAGTATGAAACAACAGGCAATAGAAAGTGCCTCATATTTAGAACAGAAAACTTTCAAATTAGTAAAATGTTGTATTTAAGACATGTGGCTTATTGACGCTGTGATTTATGTCATCACTGTCCTATAAAAACCTTGTATCTCCAAAATGTCAACTTTTACTTTTTCAACTATTACATTTTTTAGATAATCCAATGCATTTTTTTTAATTGATTATTTAACCTAAGTAGAAGAATTTATGTAAGCATTAAAGGGGACATCCCTCGTTTTATTTGATAATTTCAATATCACCAAATTTGGAGATTCATGGTTTTCACTGCAAAAGGCAGAGATTTGAAGCAACACACATCTTCAGACGTATCTGTGTTTTTAGTATCATCACTCCACCAGTTCTATCCATGTACAAAGTATAATTTATCTGACATAGTTCATCTTGTATATTAGATAATTTGCCTTCTGCATTTTTATGACCGACCACTGTGCAATGAACTAGCTCTTTTCTTTATGCATTTACAATACTGGTGCATAATAGTTACACACTCAAAGCTCTTCGCCAAGAACCTTTCACCCTTTCCCCTGGGTGTTGGCTTTCAAAATCCAATAACTTACTCAGGCATGAAACCCTCAATGTCAAAACTTCAGTGCAACCACCCGGCACTTTGAGCCACTGGATCATACTTCAGAGTATTTTTTTTCATCAGAACTTTTCAACTTTTTGAAAATGATGTTTGCTTTCAAAGGTTCCAGGCTAGGAGTGAAAAAAGAGGCCTAAACCTTGAATCCAGAACCTCAAAACGTTCAGAACAAGTTTACTCGTTAAGCCCATACCCACTTGCAGAAACAATGATTGAAAAACAAGTCTTTGAAAAGCCACTAGGTCACACCAACACAGACACCATCTCAAAGCTTTACAGTTTTTGCCAGAGATGTTGGCATTCCATGTTTTATTTGCAGTCTGTCTTTCAGAGTTAGCAGCTGTCTCACACTGTCACATTACTTTCACACTTATTTTCTGAGTGCTTTTCAATCTTTAGCTGACTGCTGACAGAAGCACTCGCCAACTTTGTCTAACTATTTATCTTAGTCTGGCCAGTTTAGTTCTTAGCTTGTAATCTGAAAGTCTCTGGACATCTTCAGTCAATGAAAATACATTTTTAGGCTATACTCTGAGGCTGTGACCACTCATCTGAAAACACGTTTTTTGTGCATTTATACCAGGGGATAAGCCAGTGTAATAGCTTACAAAAGTCAGTGTTTTTCCCCATTGAACAATGCAAAAATGATATTTTTTTCAAATTCTCACATGCAATTGTAGTGTGCCTCTGATGAATGCCACTAGCACAGTAATAAGGCTCCAAAGTTAAAGATTCAGTTTAATTAATCTAAAGCATTTCTTTGGGAGCTATATTTTTTAGTTTGTGCAGTTTGAACAATAGATGAAATATTCTAAATTTAAAATATAAGGAAAAATATAACAAGTAACCAACAGGTAATCATTTATCTGCACTGATTAAATTTAAATTAATTGAATCTTCAATCTCAACCAAAACAGTTGGCTTGTGGACTTTAAAGCTGCACTATTCAATATTTTTATGTTAGCAATGAATCAAATGATTGTGTGTTAGATGAAAGGGGTCGCTCGTAGTGACAAACCCACAGAAAACTATCACCCAACTCTGCAGTTTTACTCGGCGTTTTCACATTTTATAGCTCATTGTTTTTATTTTACGGCCCTGCAACATTATTGTTTGGTTCAGCCTCGCCGCTTTCACCATGTTTCCAACAGCAGTAAAAAAAAAAGTAAAAAGCAGTAAAAAAGCTCCGATAAACCCACCATACACTACCTGCCTACCTAGCTAGTGAACACAGTGACGCATTTAGCAGCTAAAGAGTCAGATGTTTCCCTCAGGAGTTGGTGGAGACTAAAACTGAGCAACAAGAGAGTGAATATTGGACTTACATTCGTCAAGTGGTCAAAAACACGACTCAGGATTAATTATAATGTTGTTCACTGTCTGTTGGATGTGTAAACAGGCAAATTTGTGCTAACATGTTCGACAGCTTTATATGATGACAAAGTTATGTCAATGTTTACATCTTGTTCCACTGCCCCCCTGTGGCCAAAAAAATCAATTAATATAAGTTGTTGACATATGACTGTGTATCTATTTGTGTTGAGATGACCTAGGAAACTGTCTCAAAATTACCTCCGACTCCCATTTAATTTGTACTGGGGTAAGCTCCGACCCCCTATGACCCTAAATAGGTATAAACAGGTAAACAAAATTATTGAAGGAAACTAGAAATCCATCTGTTCATGTCTCCAGCTTTCTCTATCTCTCCATTTACCTTCATCTTAAAATTTCACAACATGGATTTTCCACCAAATACTGTATACAATAAGTCAGTCGACAAACACAGAGGGCAAGTTCAAAGCAGTTTTAATCGCATTAAAAGTTTCCATACAGTCATTTACAAGTCTAAGCATTTCCATTGTTAAATTGCCATTTTCATTCTTATCTTCTCCATGCAGTGTCATCATGAATTAAACAGCAAACACAGACCATGAACACAAAGCCTATTTCCATCCTGACGAACCCATACAAATTTGAAATCCATGGTTAATTACATGTTAACAGAACGAGTGGAAACCATTTTCCAGACCTTCCGGACCTTTTGGTTACATTAATTACTAAAAAGTTTCTCACTGTATGAGTGCCAATCATCTCAGGATATCTCCACCTAAAACAGACATTAACAGTTCTCCTCAAAGTGAAGGCTTTTCTCTGTAGAAAAGCGACAATCTCGCCTCCCATCTCTGGTCCTGCTGTTGGATCTTAGCACAAGGGCTTGCAGTGCCTCATGTTATTGGCGCAGGTTCGGCCCAGGTTGGCCCCCTCCATGAGAAGGTCGGAGAGTCGGTCCAGGCCAAGACAGGTGGTGAGGGGGCTGATGAGGCCGTAGAGACCCCCTAAGGTGATGCTGAGGGGCCAGCCAATGAACAGCAGAACCACTAGCCAGATAATGCACCAGAAACATGACCCGCAACTGGCCATCCTAGTCTGGGAGAGAGGAAGAAGGAAGATGAGAGTGGCTATTCAAAGTGGACATCAGCATGGTTTGCAAAGCCAAATGCTTTCACTTAAGTTAAGCAAACAAACAACTATAACTGATCATTGGACTTTGGGAGGAAGTCTGGCAGAAGTGCACTTTAGGATCGCAAATGACAGTACATCAGTCACTACAATAGCATCAGAGTGTGTTCCTGTGAGCGACAGTGGCTCTTCAGTGATGATGGGAGATTATCAGATTGAAACATGCCCTGTTGATGATCTGGATGTACCACTCAGGATTAGGCAGTGGCCTTGACAAAGCATGATAAGCTGGCAACCTCAAGCAATAACCACCAGGCTTGTCTGCACGTTGAGGTCAACAGGCCGCCCACTTACGCGGTGCTGAAGACCGGCGCTGGCACATTAGTCACCCACTAATAGCAGATCAGCACAGATCATGCATAACTTTGGTAATGAACATTACTTTATCTGTCAACGCTGATAAGAAACAGGGGCCAGGAGTATGATGTGCTGCTATTTTGAGCTATAAAAAAAACTGCTAATTGGAATGCCGTGCAATGTGTGAACCCTCCCTACCTGATGCTTTATGCAAAGAATAGTGGCAGACATACGTGCGGACTTTTGCCACAGTTAAATTGTATTTTTTCAAGGAAATGCAATATTAGTGAGAGGGGCTTTTTTGTGTGTGTTTAAATCCACCAGAAAAATCTGCCCTGAGGCCCAGCCTTGAAGTTGAGATTGTAGAACTGATGGTCTTATGAGTGTGAAAGTGTTGTGTGCTGTCAGACCGATTCCCTAAGCCTGTTCTAGCTTTAAGACACAATGGTCAGATTCCTCCCCCTCCAGGCACTACTGTCTTGGCTCTATGTAATGTGCAATTTCCTGTTGTGACACTACTGTCACGTAGGGTTTGGCAATAAATTACACACTCAACACGAGTGTGTCCCACAGTGTATCCCATGCTTTTGGGAAACGCCTTCACATTAAAATGAGAAGAAAAAAAGCCACTAAACTATAATTATTTTAAGGGCAGAATAACTTTGCACAACCAGGACAAGTGGAGTCTGACCTCTGTCATAGCCTCAAACCTCAAATAAAACACTTCAGTTCTGTTTACTGCACTTCCCTGAAATTCTTCCTCTTGCACATTGTATTTCTTGCTTTTGTACTGTTAAATGTATTGCATGCCCATTTAAATGACTGAATAACCACTTTTTTTTTTTTTAACAAAAACAAATCCTTCTCACATTTGAAAATATTTTAAATTCACATTTTTATGTGGCAAATTACAAGTCAGTATACAGAGAACAATAACATACTGTCTGTGCTCATGACCAGATTAACCGTTTTACTGCATGCTGTTAGTCTCTGTGACATATCAGCCCATAGCAAAGGTTAGAAGTGAGAGCTTTGCAAAGTAGTTATTAACCTAATGAATACCTGTCGTGTGAGTATAAAAGACATGTTCACCTTCAGCAGAAATGGGTTCTGGAGGAAGTGAGCTCCTGATCTCCTTCTTGCTTGTAGCTATTCCTTCCAGTCTCCCAGGTCCTGCTCGAGGCTTGCAGAGATGTTGTGTGCGAGCAGTAGCCACTTCCCACCAGTTAGATCTAATTTACCACAACAAGGTACCACAGGCAACTGAATTCTCCAGAGGCCAGCTGGGAGAAAACAGAAAGTTAGTAATTGGAAGGCTCAAGGGGAGGGAGGATATTACACAATGTAGACATTCACATGACTCAAGAAAAAGTATGCTTGCTGTCATGGGTTTGTAGATGACTACTTAGTAATATATGTGACAGAACACCACGTACATTTGTGTCATGCTACATCAAAGTTTATTGTGGTCATGTTCATTTATACAGTACAAATCACGAGATAGTTCAGCATCATGTGATACAGTATATTGGTCTTTGTTTTGTGGGCTCTATGCCAAAACCCTTGTCAGTAATTCCTAGGTGCAGCCTCAGCCGACAGATTCTCCCTTATAATCTCTCCCTCAGCTGACTATAAGGCATAGCCTACTACTCCAAAATACTCAAATCGGAGTGCCCTGCTCTCAGGAGATAGAAAAATAGACTTTGCATGGCTCCACACTTGACTGAATGCAGAAAATATGTCTCTCCACATCTATCAACACATGGTTCTCACATCAGGTCTTCAGACTGGCCCAGGCAAGAGCAGCTGTGCAGCTGACCTGTTCTCTCAGCCTGCCTGAGGTATGATGTAACAACAACCAACCTCTGGTGCATGATAATGAATGAATTTCCAGTCTGTGTTTTTGCCTGCAGGGTTGTGGACTGCGTTAACCTCTTCATTTTAAGAGGATTTGTGTTTAAATGACAAAGACCTGGGTTGGAACTTGGCGTTTGAGTGGATGTTTTGATATAAACACAAATATTAAGCCTTGCATTATTTGGTTGAATTTGGTCGTTAAACCGCAACACTGATCCAGCTGATATGAACTATTCAGCAGAGCACTGTGCTGTTAGTACTCCACACAAAGTTATGAATGGCAGAGGACTTAAGGCTTGCTGGTTGAGTGACTGTGTACATCCAGGAGGCAAGTTGAAATCCCCCAGCATGCAAGTGACTGACCTACAAATGCAGCTTAGTCGCAGCTTGGATAGCTGGTATAGGCTGAGCCAATCAGATTTCAGCTGTGCTTAAAGCAGAGGAGGGAAGCAAATGAATGGATGGAAGTATCATGACAGAGATTTTAACAAGGCATAAACATGTTTACTATACACTGTATTTGTCAATGTGTGCGTGTGAGAGGGATATGGAGTCTCTAAAAGAGTATTATAAGTTTTGGTAGGTGCACATAAGTAAAATATATCACAGACAATGAAGGATTTCCATTTTTTTTTATTTATATAAAAGTACTGATGGTTACAAATGTTCTAGAAAAATGAATGAAACATTATCACCGGGATCTCCTTTCAGTAGAAAACAAATTCAGAATCACTGACTCCACACTTATCTTCTCTTAAGGGACAGTCCACTTAGTCCCCTCAATAACTGAGGCCCTTAATTAGACAGTAGTCCCATATGTGGATGCTCTACTGTTCTTGCTCCTTTCCGCTGTCCTCCCCATCACTGTCGCTGTCTCTGCCGGGATGCTCTGGCATCTTAGCGTGGTCCACTGTATCTTGATTTTCTTTCTTCTCACTGGTGTCCTCTGAGTTTGCCTCTCCTTCTGGGGTTTCCTGCTCCATGGGGGTTTCTTCCTGCGGTTCCCCAGAGCTAGCTGGCGCTTTCTCAGCCACAGCATCTGTCTTGGTTTGTTGCGGAGGTAGAGCCAGTTTCTGCTGTTGCTGCTAAGAAACCAAGGACAAGATTCAAAATGAGGAGGAATATTATTTCCACTTTCATTTTACACATCAAGTCTAGGTGCATTCTTCTGGGACATAGTCTATGTTGAGGGAAATGTAATGTGTATATATACCAATCAAAGGAGTTTTTTTTTTTTTTTTTTGCTTTTTTCTCCCTCCATCATGTCTTATTCCTCTTTTTTAGCACAAGAGACGATATGGGACACCGATTGTAGTGTACAAAAATCACCTGATCTCCACTCTTAATATGCTTGGCTTGTGGCCTGTTAATTCTCCACATGCAATTCTTTTACATCTGACCTATTTACTGTGCTGCATTAAAGTTTAAAAATACTAAAATAATGACCAAGGAGAGACGACAACAGCTTTTAGCACTGCTTCACTGGTTAGTGCTAAAAAAAAGACAGACATTTGTTATCGTGTTAGTATCTGAGTGTGTACACTCAACATAGTAAAAGTACCCGTTTTAAATCATCTCAGGTGTATCGTAGAGGAGAGGTTGATGTTACTATGAGACAGCAACAGTACTGCACTCCTGGTTGTTTTGAATGATACAGTAGTATATCCCTTCTCTGATGCTCTTCATTATTGTGTTTATCAAAGGTTTTTACCTGTCTGTACTTCTGGGAGGTCTGGATCATGTGCATGTACATATTGTACACCAGGTTGGTCATCTCTGGCATGTTCTTGACGACTTGGTCTGGCTGTCCAGAAGCATCTCTCTGAGGGAAGGAAATAAAAAATAAGAGAAAGATTGTTTTGAGTCCAGGATGTGATGTGAAGGGAATGATAATGAAGAGTTGCATCTGTCTTGTTAGCAGTCATTCTTTCAGGCACCACATGGTAAACTATTGATCTGATGCAAATGTGCAGGGAAATCACAATTCACCAGCCCGCTACCTGCTTGTTATTTGAAAGCAAATTTCTCACTTGCTGCCTCCAGCGATCACTGCTCACATACTATCAAAAGGAGTCGAGGAGTTTGTAATTTGATGGTATTAGTATGCAGACCGAGTCTTACAGCCTAAACTAAGGAGTGAGGTGAGCAGCATATTTAATCTGCTGGGCTGTTCCCTCCTAAATATAGGGGTGATGCTGACAGAGGCCCTTTGGGCATCATGTCAAAGTGAATGTACTGATGGCTTCAGTACTGTAAAACTTAACTGTGTGTGGTTTTATTGCTGTAAAACTATCAGTAAAAACATCAGGGCCTTAATGTGTTTCACTGTGATCAGACATCAAGCTTTACCGTCTGTCCAATACTATCTAACAGTGCTGTAAATATAACCATATCCATATGGAGCATTAAGCAGCAGTGTTATCCTTTATTTTTATAACTGCTTCTGAATCAGCACTGTTAAGTAGCCTGTCAAAGTTCTGGTTGAGTGTTGCCAAAAACAAAACAAAAATCGGACTTTTAATCTGCATCTGCGTGTAAGCAGCAGGGGTTTACCGACTCCAGATAGACAGGCTAAGCAGGGGCCGCATGTGTGTGCCCAAAAGAGCTGTCCCCCATGGGGATGAACACTCCAGAGTCAGAGGAAGTGTCAGAAGCTATGGGGTATTTTAGACACCCCTGTTGCCACACATGCCAGTCAGCGAGACACAGTGACCAGACAATAGTCGTCTCATGCTGGCCTGGCGGGATTTGGGAGAGTGGTTTTGCCTTCTGACCTTTGGGGGTTAATTATAGCCAGGCCCGTGTTTCCCATGCTTGCAGCTGGCCCCTGCAGAATGCTGTTAACAGACCAGGGCCTATGGGCAAAGCTGTAGTAAGACTTTTGACCAGTGAGGACCAAGGGGAATGAAGATGCCATTCAGAATATAGAGGCAGGATTAGACAGAGTCAGGGGGCTGTGGCGGCAATGACGTGGAAGGATGGTGGAGGGTGCAACAGTTATATGGAAATGGGCACTGATGATGTGGAACGTGGAAAAGTAAGCTCAGTTCTTATCAGCAAATCTGGAGCTTGAGAGCTTCATTATCAGCCAAATAGAAGATTATTGTGCTTTGAGAAACTGGTGTGTGCATGCCTGTGAGTCTACGTACAGGCTGTTCCTGGCTGTAGTATTCGTGTGGCCTGATGTGCAGCTGCAGAGGTCTGGCAGTGAGCTGGTTGAAGGCAGGAGTCAGCTCGAAACAGTTTTGGAACAGCGACACTCGGGCAAAGATGTACAGACCCAGTCTGGCTCTTGACATGGCTACCACCAGACGCCTCACATCCCTGTGGAGTAAAAGAAAAAAAGTTGAAAATTGGTTTGACACAAGGGGAGAAAAAAAAAAATCAAAGAGAAGTGGCAGGGGTGGGGGAGGAAAGTGTGAAATTGTACGAGGAGAGGAATTCATGTGTAGGGGCCAAAACAAAAACTGAAGTAAAGGGATCAAAGTGGAAGGATCAAGTAAAGATTGTAAAGGCAGTTTAGTGTAGGAGGAGAGAGGTTTAGTGAAGGATAAGCAGCAATAGATACGGGGGAACGTATAGACGCTAAGAGAGAAATAAAGGAATGAAAAGCTAAGGACAGGAATAAACAAGGCAGACAAAGAGAGGGAAAGGTGGGACAGTACAAGAGAGGGCAGATGGGTTACTTTTTCTTGCCATCCAGTAGAATTAAGAGACTAGAGACGTAGGAGTCAATTCCCAGAGAATGGAGGAAACCTGCTGGGCTTGCAGTAGTAGCCCAAGTGGTTGTTTACCTGCCCTATTTTAGAGGAATACCACTGAATGTCTATATACCCAAGTTAAACAGATAAGATACAATGTGTTGTGTAAGAAAAAAACATTCTCATAGTATACCATCCACATATTGTACTGTATTATAATTCAAGTTGTATACATTACACATGGTGGAAGAGAGGTGGAAATTCTTGGGCAGCTTCTAAAAGCAAAAATGTGCTCTTTCACAAAGTAAACCAATAAAAAAAAAGAGGGAGGGGGTACCTAACCTATTTTAGTATGTAATAAATCTTTGTATTGTGTGTTTTAGGTGTTTGACTGGGCAACGTAATAGGGCTGTGCAAAATATGGCCATTTAGCTGGCCTATAAATCTCAGAGAAAAAAGCATATTGGATTATAGAAATCTACAGAACACGGAAGAAGGAAGAGCATATGAGTGTTTGGCTTACTCAAGCATCTCTGGTGATACTGAAAACAGTCTTTGGTTTGATGTACAAGAATTTGTCACACACCCATGTCTGTATATATGCACGTACCAACACACATCAACACATACACGTTGAAATGCAGCCAAAAAATGTGGAATATGTCCACCTGAGCACTTCATGAGATTAAGAGGATTAATCCTCGCAATATGCATGATGAGTTCCATGAATATGTAGAAGGGAAAAAAAAGGCTTATGGAAACCATTGTGCAGGGTTTATGAGTTTGTGTGCAGCTGATTTCTGCAAATTTCAAGCATGGTACAAAACCTGAAAGCACAACATTTCCACAGAGACAAACTACAACCGCCTACAACCAATGAGCACAGAGCTCTAGAAGAGACGAACCAATCATGACACACGATAGCCTGTGGACATGGCACTACTGAGAGATGCCCACCTGGGCTGTGCTGTGACATGACAGGGCAAAGTGGACGAATACCGTTTGTGTGTGTGTACATGTCAGAGTGTGTCTGGATCTACGCTTCCCTGTCAAAGAGTGCGCTCCTGCATGTGACCATGCCTGTGTGTATCAGCAGGAATGCTTCTCCTGTCAAAGCAAGGGTCAGCTCGTCATATGGTCAGCTGCGTCCCCTGTGGTTGTCACGGCAGCAGATTTCCATGAGGAAAGATGCAGAAAGAGGGGAAAGTGCAGGAGGAGGATTGTGTGGTAGGACTCAGCAGTACACCACAGTGATGCCAGTATGGGAAAACCACAATGGACAGCACAAGAATTTTTCATGAACCACTGCTCTTTCAACCACTCAGCCAACCATTCAGAAGTGTCAGGGACACCAAGATATGAATGAATATTAAGGCAAAGCAAAACTATGAAAATGGGATTAACAAGAAATGTTCTGTTATTTTAATTGCTCCGTTATTAAATGGGGAAGCGTGCCGATTTCACACATCAAAGTCTGTTTACAGGTCTTGGGGAGTATTACTGCATATGTGAAAAACAGTTGTATAAAACCTTTTGTGACTCCTGAGGGATTCGCGCAAAATCTGATAAACTGCCTCTTGTGCTGACATAACTTGAGTCAGTGTCGGTTGAGGCTGAAGACTACAAATTCCTTATCTGTGCTTGAGGCTAGCAGCTCATAGGTACATTAGCTGCTACTAGCATAACACACCCAAATCGCTGACCAAACTTTGTTGCATTATGGGTAATGTAGCTGCCAGGTTTGACAAGGAAAAGAATGCATGGAATAAAAAGGAAGATATCTCTGGTTCTGTTGCATCGATTTTGATACTCACAGTAAGAAGCTGATTGAAAAACTAGGTTTTCAAGTTCAGTGTCATTGATAAAAGCGCTTATCCAGGAGAATAGAAACTCTAGTACTATCGTTTTCTCCTTCACTGGATAACTGGAAGTGTAGCACACTTTCATAGGGACAACCTTCCCACTTTGAGTGGGCTGGTGTGTAAGGTACTGGAAGGAAGTGTGCAATATCCAGTGTAAGACAAGATCAGATGAATGATACCGAGAGGAGAGCACGCGCTGCCAGCAAGATAAACTACCACTTTCTGTGGCCCGCTGAACTCCTCATTCCAGCTACATCCATTCATTGCTTTATCTGTGAGATGAGGAAAGAACAAAATAGAGTTTTTAAGTGTTTTCACTGCCAGCTAAAAATGACCATGCTCTGGGGTGGGGTGTAGGGGGGGCATGTGTTTAGCTACAAAGGAATGACTTATTCGCACCGGGGTTCCAATTTGCAGACTGTCTAATGTGAGGGTGGGTGAACGCACAGGCAGTACAGCTGTGATAAAGCTGTGAGAGGTGCAATAACAACAGCAGCTACTGTACATCACAGGCAGGGGCCAGCATGGCAAGCTTAAGTGCTGTGGAAGAGTTCAGCCTCAATTGTCTGGTATTAAAACTTGCAGCATATTAAGTGTGAAGAGCTCATCAGGATCTCATGGCAGCCGAGGAGTGAAAGGCCATTTCACTACAAATCAATTCAGTGAAATGAGGAAGGAGGCTGGAGTGAGCAGAAGAGGGAGCGGGGAGATAAGGAGACGGAGCTAAAGACTAAAAAGAGAGGCCAGCAAGTGTAGTTGAGCAGATAGCAATGGGACATGGAATGAAAGGACATAAAACCTACCGCTGCAGTTTGGTTAACCATCATTGGTATTGTTATATGGTATGCCTTTGATCAGAACAGAGCTCTTTGTTTAATAGTCTCAACCCAATCATCAGAGCACAATGGCTTCTCTTAACCAGGACAAAAAGTATTGTCAGCTCCACAGACATGCCCCTGTCCTGAAGCACCCTTTCTCCTCCCTGCCTCAAATTAAGCTCATATATAGTTCAAGGCAGCCACAGCGTTACTGTTTTTTTTTTCTTTAGCAAACTTCATTCAGTAGTTGCACATGACAAAAGGAGAAAGCCTCCTGAAAGCAGCTGTCTCAAGAGAGTTAAGTGCCTACATTTTTGCTGTGTTGTTTCCCTGGAGGATGTGTATCTAAGGTGTAGATCCTATTACACAAATATTTTTGTAGAAGAATAGCTGCTGAAGGTGTCCATTTTGGGTCAGGCAAGGTTTTCTGCTAGGCATGCATTGTAAGTAATTACCTCAGGTGTCCCACGGCTTTGGTGCGGACCAGTGAGAGGATGATGTAGTCATTCTGCTGACCCTGGAACCTGTCCACGGTTGTCACCTGCACAGACACACAAACATATTCATTACTGAGCAAAAAAACACACAAATACATGTACACAAATATACACTTACATATCAAAGATATGCTAACTAAGCTATGGCAGCTGATGTATTTTGGACAGTAAATGAATATGTGCATTTTAGGTAGGTGGGGGGATTTAGCTGAAATGTTTAGAAACATGAGCGTGACTGCTTTCCGTCTTAAATTCTTTATTTATGTTTGAGGGGGGGAGATGAACGATGGTGCCTGTGTTTTCTTGTTATTGCTGCTATCGCTGTGGGCCACATGGGCAGCCAGCAGGGCTAATACGGCTTAGAGGGCATTTACCGCCACTAGCCTCTTACCTGGGCCCCTGAGACTCAGGGCCAAGGCACTGGGGGCCACGCTGCTTGACTGGATCAGAGATTATTTCACGGAGACGAAGAACGGAGGAGAAGTGGCTCTCCGTGGGAATTTTTTTCAAAGCAAAAGGAAACTCGTGTCAGCCAATTTGCTTTTATACTCTGGTAATCCTGTCTTGCTGAGAAGCGTACTCATTCCCCTACATGAACAACAGAGCTGTGTTTTGACTTCAGCGCTGTTACACCTTACATAATAAAGACAACATACTGCACTTGGAACTTGATACAAAGCGAGGAAATTGATGGAATGCAACCCTGTAAAAATTAAACCCATTATACATACAGCACTAGCTGTAGTGTATGTATAACAGGCTGCTCCTACAGCATACATATCATCTGTGCACAACCCATGGCAGTGTTGAAGAGCGTATTGATTGAGTATGGTCTCAAAGAGATTTGAGTTCAGTCTTGCTGTCAAAAACAAACAAAAAAAACAGGTCATAGTCCCATTATGCGGTTATATAGGCCACACATTGAGAAATCCAAAGCCCAGCAGAAAGAGGTTGGCCTTTCCTCTATAGATCCATTCCCTAGAGTGGATCAATAGGACATCAGCTAACATCGAGAAGCCACACAGGCCCAGGACTACAGCAAACAACCTTTGAACCTGCCATGCTAAATAAATGATCCCGTGGTTGCAGTTACCTCCTATTAGCTAATGCAACTTTCAGTGATCCTGGAACTTACTTTGCCAAACGCCTCAAAAACCCCTTTTGGGTAACAGGAAGGGAGTGTGGGCACAGTGTGTGAATGTGTAAAAGAGGGAGAGATGGGGCTAATGGTGTAGTAGACCAATATTTATTTACGTCTCCCTGTTGCTAAGTAGAACAGGTGCAGCACCAGAGGCAACAATATGTCGGTTTTACAGTAGCATGAGGCGTCGCAGGCTGTATGTATGTTCAAGTCAAATGTTTAATGCTCAAGTCAAACAGCCGTGATATGCATGCACGCACATGTCGACACAAATGTGGCATACACAGACACACTCCAGCACACTCTTTGTTAAAGTGTGGACTTCAAGGGGCTATAAGTGCATGGTTTAACCTGAAAGAGTGCAACTTGTTTAGCAAAGAAGGGGTGCTTAAGAGAGGGAGTTATTCTTAGCCCACAGACAGTGACAACGAAGCCCAGATAGAGAATCTCCCCAAGGCGTAGCATTTTGCATGGTGTTTAGTTATTTATGAGAAATCTTCTGAGTGAATTACAGAGGTCATGTCATTGTGGCACATGCATGTCTGTGGATACAAGGAAGCACACAAACACACACAGTTGGTTGATAATACAATGCTATCTGACTGAGAATAATTTTTCCACCTTGCCCTCCTCTGAATTGTCATGAAGACAATGACAATCTATCTCTCAGCTGATTGTCAAGCGTGGACCTCTCCTTTCTTTCTTTGCTACTCACTCCATCCATCCTGCTATGTCTTATTCACGGCAATTAAGCCCTGGAATGTGCAGAAGTCAGGCTGCAGGATTATTCTGTTTTTCACAAGAGACTCTCAGGGATGACAGTCTCTATTCTTGTGCCTTCATATTCACATGTGTCTCAGGATTTCATATCAATCTAAAAAAAGGCATGCTGGGACATGTTAAGATGTTTCCCTATTTATGTTAACATATCTGGCTATAAGATATCTTGGTTCCGGTCACACAGCCTAAGGTTTAAAATACAGCACCAACACAACAAATGGACTTTGTCTATACAATTCACAGAGTAAACTAAAAAACAATCATTAAAGATGTGTAGGTGCAAAACTGCATGCATATGCATGCCAACTGTTGTGTTTGAGATTCAGTAGACATCTTAAGCTATGTGTTTATTTGAATATAGGACTGTGACTGGTGCTAACTGGCCATCCTCTCCCTTTCTGTCTAATTAAAGTCGTCACAGTAAAGTGGGCTGACTGTTGACATCAGCTTGGTTTTAGCCATTGTGACATATCGTCAGACACACTGTGGACCCCAATGCTCAGCGCCATGACCTTTCAGCTGCTCAGCATTTTCCCACAAGAGCCCCTCTTTGTTTTTCATCCCTCTCTGGCTATCTTTCTTCTCAGCAAATCTAACAGCCTGTCACCCCAGTCACTTTATTACTGGGCATGCATACTGACTAAGGCCATGAGCACAATGAATGACGCTTTATGTTTTAACATTGCAGGACATTTAACATGACTAAGCACAATTTCTGGCTAGCTGTCAGAACACAACATGTATTTGAAGACAAAGCCACAAGGTAGCGTTGCACAGCACAAAATATAGACACAAGAGAAGGAGACACAAGGAGATCATTAAACACTGAAAATCGATGTATTCATGACCCGTTAAAGATTTGCATCTCAAGTCAGGCTGGGGAAGCGGAAAGTACCAAGAAACAGACTAAATGACACTGACTGCTGATGTGCCATTTTCACTCCAATCTTGCAACTTTCTCTGGCATGCCTAAATAGTCTGTGACATTGTAAAGTGTGTGAAAGGCCTAAAGAACAGAGACCAAAGAAAGGTGAGCGAACGTGGGTAGGGAAAAAGAATGGAGAGAGAAAGAGAGAGGAAAGCATCACCTGAGGCTAGCGGGTAAAAGCATTTAGCAGTACAAACAGAAAACGGGTGGGAAACTGTGCCAAAGGGCTGCTGACTTAACAGTGTAAAGGAAGGGAAGAGAGACAAGAGGACTTGGGGGAAATATTGTGGGCTGGAGGAAGACAAACCAACAGTATTCTTTAGGGATGAACACAGCACTGAGTTTACACCCACTCTCAAAGTATGCACATTTAACACATACATATTTCACACACACACACATTACACACAGACACACCTCAGTGAGTTTGATTTGCAGAGGTATGCAGTTGGCTGGTATGTAAACTGCTCTATTTGGGTCTTATGACCTGCAGCATTCTCAGTGGTCTCATGATTTGATGGAGCAGGACAATGAAGGCCAGAGTGAAAAAAAAAACAAAAAAACTCTTGCTTTGCCTACAACAGTGAAATGTGAATCAAGAATCTCCATGAGCTGCTCATTATTTTCCACCCTGCAAGAATCAGACAGATCCACTAAATTCAGGGAGAATGTATGTCACACAGCAAGGATAAGGAAGGACAGTTGGGAAGACTTGTAGTTAAAATGTACAAACCTACTTAAACTGCACAGGGAGAGAGAGAAGACTGTGTGTTTGTGGTAATGGGAGGCAGAGACAGCAAAAAGCCTGGAGAGAATTCAGAGCTGTGAATTTCTCTCTCAGTGCAACAGAGGATATAAGGGTTGGTGCATTGGCTGCAGCCACAACTGAAAGTGTGAAGAAACTGTGTTCATGTGCATAATGTGCGTATTACGTATGTTTCCTACTAAGCTAGTCTGAGTCCTACACAAACAGTATATATGAGGTGAAAACATGTCTGTTGGGACTGTGGATTCCTTCCTGACAGGAGAGAAGAAATGTGTCACAATCAAGTGATATTAAGAGTGTGTACAGTTCATACATGCGGGATCGGGTGTGTTTCAGTGTTAGAATGCTACGTGAAATGTGTAAATGTCAACACCTCATGAATACACTTTAACTAGCTTGATAATTTAGACTGAACTGCCATTTTGTTTCATTCTATCTGAATGGCTGAACAAACTGGAGATGTGGTTGGTGATTCAGAACCAGAATAAGTACATTTTCAGGTGTATTAAAGACCATTACCTTGTAAAAGAACTGTATAGAGATCAAACAGAACAGGACTTAATACTTGAAGCTCAGATTGCCAAGTGAACGCTGTGCTTTTAATGCACAGTAATACTGCTAAAAATTGCTGTGTGCTGATGTGACATTTGTTTGATATTACATTAACATAAGGACATAATTCTCCTCATGAAATACTTGCTTTATAATAATAATAATAATAATAATAATAATAATAATAATAATAATAATAGTGCATGTGTGTCCTTACCTTGTTAGGCTGACTAAAGAAGGGATTGCCAGCACAACGTTGGTTGATGACGTCTCTGATCAGGTGTTTTTGTCCATTGTAGGTGGTGAGGATGCTGATGCGGTCAGCGGGGTAGCCCAGCAGACGCATGTACATGTACAAAGCCACAGAATACTCCGCCTCAGCCAGGTTCTTCACAGGAAGAGAGAGAAAAGGAGGGGGTAAGATTAACATCATTATATTTTAACTATACAATACTGTACACAAGTAATGAGAGAAGGAAAAAACTGCAGTTTGGGAAACTGACCTCAAAAAAACATACTGTCTATCAATACTTTAATTTAGTAGTGAATCAAAGCACTAAGCTGAATTACCTAAATACACAGGCCTCTCTTCTTATCTGCACGCCCAGGACTGTCTGCTGTGTTTGACACCTTGCTGTTCTCATGCTCCTGTATTTTAACATCTTGCTCTAGCCCTTTCTCGCCTGTCAAGTGTTTAACTTTTCAGCCAGATAAAAGCCCACTCATTCACACATGAGTAGCCATCTGATTTGGGCTGGAATTAATTGCCTCAGACAGAAGTCAACACCACCACTAGCCAGGCTGGGACAAAATGTCCCAATCTAGAATCCCCTACACAGAAGCGAGGAGGGGGAATGGCATATTTCTACCGTGGCTTTGATATTTATTAAGTGGGGAATAGCTGATTGCATTTTTTTAGAAGTGTGACAAAAAGCTGCATCATCAAAAGTTTCATTACTCAGTTTGATGGCAGAATGTTATCATGATATACTACCAATATCGCCACATTTACATTTTAACTAGGAAAGGCAAGATTTTTGGGAAAACAGCTGCTACTGTTTCCAGATCCTGATGATTGTAGCACTCAGTACTTGGGGGGGAAAAAAAATAAAAAAATAAAAAATATATATACATATATGTTTTTCTTTGATTTTTTTTTTTTACCAAATACACAGCTATTTGCTATAATTATGATCTCTCATCTCCAATTTCACATTTCGAGGCCCCACAGGACAACGTCACAAGAGCTTGTCCTCCAAATGTGACTAAATGTAAAGGCCAACATTGCATGCATCATTCACATAATTTACAATCAACAAATTCCTCAGCATGCACCCTTCAAATGTGACCAAAAAAAAAAAAAAAAACGAAGAAGAAAAACAGAAAGAAAAAAGGCAACAGTATGCATTATTCATCCAGTTTCAATTAAGCCTGGACTGCAGCCTCACATCTTTGATACTAATTTATGCAGCTTCATCAACAGTTCCTGATCCAGCTGCACTGGAGTCAACACATCAAAAACAGTGACAGCCTTTGCTCTTCTTCCCTTATTACCTGTCTCCAAATGGCACAAATTCATAACTTTAATGACCACACCGTGTTTTTACTGATAGAAATGTTATATTCAAGTTTGGCAGTGAATGTTAGGTATGAGCTGGTGTTTTTAAAGGGAAAATATTTATAATCTACAAAATTTTGAAAATTGCAAAGGTGAGAGGAAGGCGTAAGTGGCACTCGGTGGCCTTGCTGTTATGTTCTGTCCTCATATCAAGTAAGTAAAGACCCCACAGCCCTAATTCCAGTTGTGCTTCTGAATACATAAAAAAAAATACTAATGAGTCAGGGTTACAGTTTGGCTGCAGAGAAAAACCATCACGAGAACCATAAACATATACAAGAGTCTCTCTCTCTCACACACACACACACACACACAAAAGAGTAATATCTAAGTAGGCATATGTGGCTGGCATTTCCAGCTTTGCCTACTTCATATGCATATAACATAAATGTGATCTAACACCCTAACACCCCAGAGAACTAGTTAACCATAACACAAAGTCAGTCCTAACCTATTGGTTTCAGCCAATGGCCCGAAGCTACATGAGGACCGGAGAGGATGGAGGGATGAAACAAGGACAGAAACAGAGACGATACAGAAGGTGAGAGAGGCTCACACATTGTGGTGTTGATACTAACACATAAGAGGTGATAAGAGGTATAAATCTAGACTACCTGTGAGTGAAGCCAACAATGCTTTTTGCTTTTATGTAATTTAAAATGTAGCTTGTGAAGCAGAAAAGCCTGGACTAACAAGCCAAGTGGCTGAGAAAAGCCATTTTCTAACAACATAAGATGTGGATTTAGATAAGCAACTTAGCCTTTATGAGCTATTTGACAACTTGGGAAGTACTATCAACGGGCTGAGACTCAATATGGAAAGTGCTTTAACAAATGGGGCGAAGAAGCAGGAACAGACCTTTGGACTGTGGAGTGTCTGAGTGCACGCACATGTGTTTGCGTGTATGAAGGGTGTACAGTTCCTGTGTAAGTGCAAAGCAGGGTTGTGGTAGTGTTTGTTCAGCTGTGACAGGCATTCAGCATGCACTGGATACAATTACTTCTCTAGTGTCCAATTTATCCCTTCTGGTTCCTAGGAAAATGCATGTGTGTGTGTGCGTGTGTGTGCATGTCAGGCATAGCGAGTGATACTGGCAATTCCCTTGAGGAGCCTGAAAATGGCAACAGGCAAATGGAGTGGAGGTTCATGTGACCTGGTGCCTCGAGAAGCACACATGGTCTGGATTTAAGAACAATAAGAAGCCTCAGGGACATGAGCATGCACAGTATTGAACGCTGCAGTAACATTCATGAAGCACCGACGTATGTTCATTGACCATGCAGCTTATAAACAAATCAGAGTCTCAATTGATGCGTTTACTAATTAGTACCTATTGCAATCACCAGACAAAGTGACTTTTACCTGAAATCAAGTGCTACTGGCTTTCTGACTCGGCTGTGTCCATTGTAAATGTATCTTATATCTATTCTGGTAATAGCTTCATTCCTTTATTAAAAATAACAGTTTTTCAGAACCACTAAATAATCCAGTTAAAGTAACTGGTTTCATGTTACATTTCTCAAACATTTCAGTACCTAAAATGTTACTATCATACTAGATGGGTTTGCTGTTATATTTGACAGTAACATTTGGGCTCCTGTGCTGGTGTGGTGCCAAAGTAAACACCCCTATCAACCCCGCCCCTCGCCCACACACAGTCTTGAGTGTCTCAGCAATGTCATGATGAAACACAATCTGGCTCCTGGTGTGAAGGACAAACCCACTGGTCTGTGCTGGGCAGCCAGTGTTAGCTGCAGACTAAGCAGGGTTATGAATATATCATATGGACTGGTGGCTAAACCGTTAAAGGTTTAAAAATGAATTAACTGCTCTACAACAACCAATTCAGAGGAAATGGAGGCTAGGGAGGAATATGGTTCTCTACTCTGGTGGAACTAAGTGTGCATAAGTGTGTATCTGTGTAAAGGAGTGTATAAACTGTGCTTGGAAACATCCACACATTGTGAAACACAAACTATTTGTGTTGCTCCAACATTGTGTATGTACCTGTGCTACAGATAGACTGAATACTGGTGTTAGATACTGGGTGTTCACAGTTCTCCAAATTGAACTAATGCAAATTGGTCTGTGTGGGTTCATACAGTAGGCAGCAGGGTATTTAGAATTGAATGTCTTCCCTTAGTATTTAATTTCAGTTTTGTTTTAGCTAGTTTTCACAATATATTAACCGTTTTTATTTTCAGTTTTATTCATAGTTTTATTTTGAATGTGTAATCTACCTGGTAGGCAGACACAGAGAGGATTATTTTTGTATGCTACATTCTTAGTACAAATAGCAGTTGTGTTGTGTGTGTAGTTGTGTACTACTACTGACCTGGTAGAAGTAAGGGTTGGGCTCAGATTCTCCCACCCCATTGAAGTCCTCCACATTAATTAGCTGGAAGTCAAAGGTCAGGCCAGGGTTGGGCACCTGGAACTCAGGCAGTTGCTGGACATGAGGCAGGTTCCCCAGGTGTTTGTAGCGCCAGTTGTACAGGTTACACAGGCTATGGGAAAGGAAGATAGAAACACACAAGTTAAGTCACACTGTTGTTATGTCATTTCTGTGAGAAGAAAGTACCAATCACTAAGACACTGCATCCTTTGTGAAATTAAGTTGTCAAAACTGACTCTAGCTTTCTGTTCTGCCATGGTTACCCACCTTGCACGTGCACGGCCCTGTGCATCCAGATCTATGGTGGGAACTCCCAGGCGCACAAATCGGGTGAAGAGAGACTGCTCCATGTTAGAGTACTTCTGGAAAGCCATGTTCTTGATAACAGGGGGCAACTGGTGGTGGTCTCCAATCATGATCCAACGCTTCAGCCTACTGTAGCCATCCTCTGGGTTCTGTAGAGAGGGGAAGACAGAAACAATAAGTGATAAGAACATCTGTTGCACAAAACTGAAATGAAATACAGGGGTCTGTACGAGACTCAGTAAAATATTATCTTTTCCATTTTGCACAGTATAGGTCGAACAGTTAATTAGGTTTCCCTTTGATCTGTAAGGGTAGCTGCATGAATTGAAATCTAACATGTAAAGTTTAACCTTTGTCCACATGTGTAATCCATGTGTAGTGCACTGGGATTATCCATGTTGTTCAACTTTATTCAATTTTGTTTTGTCTATTGACTTGAGAATATTATATAGTCTACGTGAAATCAGATCTTCAGCAGAGAATAACATTTAAGTCCAGGAGGACAGTGAAGCATGAAGGGCCTGTACAGTTTTTTTACTCATGTCTACGTCATGCTGCCAGATTTTGCTAATTAGATGTGGTTTATTTGGAGCTTGACCTCAGACAAATCTGATATACCAACCATTGCAAGTCAAGAGCTGATTTAATCACTGAAATCACTGATAAGGGTTGAATGGCTGGATAATGAAAGGGAAGGGGGAGAGGAGGAATAAACAGTTAGCTGTGACGTATACCTGGCAGAAGGCCCTGACTGTGGCTCACTAGAGAAGAGAGATAAAGAGGAGCTCTGGCGAGGTTGTTAGATGGGCTGATGTGCTTAATGATCTCATCTGTAAACAGACATTAGCACTATCTCGGACAATTAGGCACAACTACCAAAGACAAGCACCATTATTGTGTTTGGAGCCCATCAGTCAGACCTTTACAGAGAAAGTCAGGTAGTAGAAGACAGAGTCTTGAGTTAAGGATTAAACTAGGCTTGATGTCAGAATTTATGACAGTGCTTTGGCCTGGCAATGAGTTTTCAGGCAAGGCATGGCTGTAGTTTTTCAATAGCCAAGATTAACGGCTAAACATTTCACAGTCTTAGTCATAAAGCTTTCACATCATAAATTAAAGTTTTAAGAGTTAGTCAGGACAGGATTACCTGTAACAGCAGGGGGATGAAGGTCTCGATCTCCAGAATCTGAGCAGCTTCTTCCATCAGGATGTTGTCATACTAATAAAGAGAATGAGCCATTTAAACTAAGTACTTAAAGTAACTGCAGTTAATACAAGCATAACCAGGTCGTTGTCTTCGTGTCAACCGAGAAGAGTTTACCTTAAATCCCAGCTCAACCAGGTCATGACGTTTGAGTGCAGCATGTGTACAGGTCATGGCAATGATTTTGGCTTCCTTCACTAGCAAATACTTGGAGCGGTCCAGTCCACTTCTCAGCAGCTCAAAGGCCCTGAATTCCTTCCAGGGTAGACGAGAAGGTGAAGGTCAGGAGAAATGTTTTAAAAACAGATATGATTGCAACACAAATAGCGAAAAGATATCAAGAAAAACAGCAACCTCCCATAGGCAATTAAAAGCTACTTGCATAATGACCTCTGGGAAGAATTTAGCAATCTTGTACTTAAATATATATGTATTCATCTATTTGTGAATTAAGTTAAGTTTAGCTTCCATGTTTTAGACAGTGGGGGTTGTGAAGGGAAACTTAAATAGCATACTGACAAAATGATGGATGATTACTGTCAAAGATGAAGGATAAGATGATTATGTAGGGTGAAATAATCACACCTCTAAAAGAAAAATGACAGTTCAATAATTAGATACACAACCAATACATCTTTGTGTCTACCCACATTTAAAAAATGTAGGTGTTTGAAAAACTCAGTGGCTTAGCCCTAGCACTTGAATAGCTCCAACTGCCTCTACTTTCGATTCCCGAGATACCCCATAACTCCAAACTACAAGACAGTCACAAAAGATGATGAAGTGATTGGCAACCTACCCACCTTTTAATTAAACATATTATTAACATAATCCCTCTGCTTTCTATTCTCATGAGAAAACACAGTCCTCTCTTTTCCCATGATGCAGTGATACAGAGGCCAGCCAGCCACTGCGGAGTATACTGGGTATAGTTTGCTGTTCAATAACTGCAGCTTGAAGAGCACTTAAGCACAGATTTTCTTACATGGCTCGTATTCGAATGGAAAATTTAGGGCCCATTTTTACACAAAATATGAATCGGGTCACTTCAGAGTGCCGATATCATGTCAGTATGAAAACCACGCTGTGTGGGGGAAGTGCGGAGGGGGAATATGGGTAAACAGGCGTGCTATTTTCAGGTTGCCACACAAGCTGTGTAGGGGTAGGGAAGGGAGAGAGGGAGGATGGGAGAAGTAGACTCGGACAGCACTGGGGTATAAATATTTGATGTGTTACTATTTTAGCATTAATATTAAACCGATCAAAACATGCAATATTGATGAGATCTATTTTTAACCCCCATGGCTCCAGAGCCGTTGAAGGGTGAAATCAAGATGGTAAGGATTCACGGACACTGAGAAGAGAGGGAGGAGAGGGAAAAAAAACAAGAAAGAAGTAAACAGCCGTAAAGATGTGGTGGGACTGCAGAGGAGGAAACAGGAGATGTCTTTAAAGGAGGAACCCAGGACGCACACTCTGTCCCTGTCTATCTGTCTGTGTAGCAATAAATTCTCAGGATCTCCTATGACAGCTTATTGCAAACTGCTTTTACATTTGAAAAGGCAGACAGATAAGCAAATTCAGCTGAATGTTGCTTTGTCTACCCTGCACCACAGACAGCAATGCCTCTTAATGGGTGTACAGATTTCACTGCAGCATGGGTGAGGCCGAGGGAGGAGGGAGAGGTGCTGTGATGCAGTGATACAGAGGCCAGCCAGATAAATCAAGGTCACCACATGTGTTGGGATATTACCTCCAGCCAATAACTTCTTTATTGCTTTTCGGAGACCTTCTTGGTGTTCCCATAAATCTGAAATGTTATTGTTATCCCTATAGAAATATTGGATGGGCTGAGGAGGAATGATACCACAATCAGCTGTGTGTTGGTGAGTGCGAAAGAGTGTGAAAAAGTGACAGAGAGCAAAAAACATAAGTCGTAATAACCTTCATCACTTTGTTGTACCACTTTTCAAAAAGGGTCAGAAATCATATCTACAAACAAGTACTGTTAAGTATCTTATGTAATGATTCACTCTATCAACTGAAGCAAAGAGACAGGTGATGAGTAAACTCAGAGATGCAAAAGTGTCAGAAGAGCTGCTTATAAGCAGACATATATGCTTATAATCTACAACAACCTGTCACTGTGGTGGACAGGAAGTCACACTTACTTGTGCATGGGAGATTGTGCAACAACTGGACACACAGCTGGCAAATAGTCTGTGAGTACCATCGGATATAGCTGGCATAGCCTCAGTGTGTGTGTTTGAGTAAAAGAAGGAGGACTATATATGTTTACTTTAGATAAGTTGGAGATGGTGTGTGTGATGTGTGCTTCTGTACATATTACGTGTTGCAGTCTGCATTTTAATGTAAAGCACATTGAATTTAACTGTAATGACATGTGGTCTATAAATAACATTCCTTTGCCTTATTGCACTCAAGTAACCTCCTTACATCCCACTGGGTGTTGCTCAGCAGTGAGGGAACTGGTACACTGTGTGTGTGTGTGTGTGTGTGTGTGTCTGTCTTACCTCCAGCTGGGTAAATATTTTCTTGATGTGGCGGTAGCAGCCCTCTGCGATGTCCATGTCCTCTTCATATGACCGGCCCTTGAACACAGGCTGGGGGGCGTTGGAGAAGTACTTGTGGAAGGGAAAGTGTGCAGCCACAGCTTGCACCTCAACTTTCTTGCCCTGCTTTGGCCCGACTTTACTCATGTACTCTTCCCAACGAGATATCACCTGTAGTGAGGAGAGAGAGCAGACGTATAGTACCCTCTGAATGTTAAGAGGCTGAGCCCTAGTAGTGATAATCTCACACATCTTTGCGGCTTGTATGAATTTGGATTCAGTGTGTTTTTGTGTGATCACACATAGCAGACAGGCCTTCCGAACTGATCCAAGCTTTCTGGCACATTTTAAGTGCTTGAAAGGTGGAGTGGGTTGGTATGCATGACTGGCGGTATTGAAATTATACTGGCATAATCATAACTGTTCACACTAAAGGACTGTGACAACACAGTGGTGTTTAAATTTGAACAATAACTAAACAAGTGTTTTAATAAATGGCTTGATTTAGCCACTAAATTAATAAAATCACTAAAGTACTCTCTGGTATGCACAGTGCACGAGCCTCAGCTTAAAATGCTGAATGAGCACACTAGGTGTACTGCATGGCTCTGCCCAGCCTAAATGGTGCATGCTGTATTTTCTCTACATTTATTTGACCATAGCAAAAAACCCATTACACACAAATGAACAAATGGGAACAGATAGCCTCACTCGTATACAGGTGCCCTGCTGAGCACCTAATAAACCAGCTTCAAACGAACAGCAGGATAGCCTAGTTCTATAAATACTGTACCACTGTGAAAAACAATATTAAGGATAACATTAATGAGTCTGCTAGAGGACTCAGCTTAATTGCGTGTTAAGTATCGGTCTGTATCAGGGTGGGAAATTAGCACCAGCCACCAGCCAAATGCTGGTAAAATATGAAAGTGGCTGGTAGATGTTCATATTTAAAAAATTTCCCACCCTGGTCTGTATGGACTATTAAGACCACCATCGAAACCTTAAGTATGTCTTGCATGTACATTTTTATCATTGCTGACTGACAGAATCACCACGCTAACAACTTCTTGACATTTATATCTTCAAATGTCACAGAACTACATTGTTGGCAGGTTTCAGAGCTAAAATAAACTCAAGAACTCAGCTAAAATGAAGTGTGAACCTCTCAGTTTATTTTCGATTCCCATGGGGCATTATCAACGGGCACAGACCAAAATGCCTCTGGACGTAGCGCTGAGCGAATCCTGTCGCAAATACAGCAAACATCTTTCTCATCAACAAAAGCTTTATGTGCAGTTGTTTGTTCTCTTTTGATATTAAATATACCGTCCACTTAATTTAATACTGACACGATAGCAGATTCAGAACGTTCCACATCAGTGGCAGCCATCTTGGTCGTTTGCAAAAATGCCTCAACGGCACACCTCTGTACAGTCATCGTATCAAACCCGCCCCATATTAAATGGTTGTGACTGGCCCGACCCAGCCCAGGTCGGCTGGAAATCTGTCTGAATGGGAGGGGGACCAGACGCATCTGCCAGAGCAAATAAAACACATGCTTGCAGATTTGTCTGGTTCCCAGGCTAACAGTGGTGTGGTGTGGTGTGAGAGAGACAACTGACAGACCTCTGGCAAGGTGCAAAAATGGCAGCATGAACATCATCAGACATGGCATAAAAGTATTTTTTATGGCTTTGACTCTCCAGACAACTATCTGCTATAGGACGTAGTTTGAGCTATGACCACCACTAAAAGCTATGTCACTGGCATGTTTACACTCCCCATAACACTGAAGATGTCAGCTACACCCTGCACTTTTTTATGTTACAAATATCTATTATGTCTATCTTAGAAACCCTTCTAATGAAGCATGGGAGTGCAAGAAAGTAATGGTCTGCAGTGGCATTTGTCCTGTACCCTGTGAGGACAGTGATAATTAGGTGATGGGAATAAACAGCAAGGGTTGAACTTGAGACTGTTTCTAGGTATTTGCTGTCTAGGCAAAAAGAGCAGTGAGTCTGGGGAATGGAAACTTTAATACTGTCTGGATTTGATTGACATGAATATGTCTGAGGAAGAGGACAGACAATAGAGAAATCCATTCTAATTAATTCTGCAATACATCTCCAGATCCCCGTAACTTTCTCTCTCTGGAAATCAATATGAATATCCAAACACCAATTTCAGGGATGTTTAGAGGCTTAATAGTAGGACAGAGAAGTGGCTGACTGCAAAAAACATTTGGACTTTTGACAGGTTTGTTTTGCTAAACCTGTATGTAATTAGGAATTCTATTTGGACACTCAGTTTTAGCTTGATGAAATATTATGCACAAAATGAACCGATGCATACAAGTGCTATAAGTGCAAAATCAAAAGATTAGCTTATGCAACATTGGTTGACCATTACATTTTACTTTTTTCTCTGCACATTTCAGAAACATATACACGCCTAGTTATAGTCTTACCTGGTAGAGGTAGAAGTGTCCAGCAGTCTCACAGGTGTAAGAAACATCTCCTGGGACATCCAAGCTCTCCTGCAACCTCCCCACCTCTCTGAGGAGCTCCAGTCTTCTGGCTAGCACATAGTTTACCCTGCCATATCTGGAGACAGACACCACAGCATAGTTAGTCAACAATCTAAACAGTTTACCTTTTTGTATATGGATAAACAGAGTTAAAATCATCTCAAACAGCTGTCAAGTATCACAGGTTAAGAATGATACAATGTAGGAAGATTAATGTTTAAGGTTCAACCGGCTGTTTCAAGAATTAAATGCATAATCATTAAGGAGACACAAGCAATTCCTACTATGCACATATCCAAACATAGACTGAAATACGGCATAATTGTTAGGATTTGTTAATTTGAGGAAAATGATTTTACCAACTTCTTTGACGCAAGTTAACACAGATACAGATTATGGTCTCATTAAAAAAAGACACCAACTCTGTTAATGTTGTTTCTCTAATGTATTAATAAACTTCTGATGCACTGAGTGATCAGATTGACTCCTGTCTGTTTTTTGATTGTCGAGTTGATTGTGTGGAATTTTGGTTGTAATTACCGCTATTGTGTTTGTGCCCTTGGCTGAGAGCAAGCAGGTGAAAAAAAGCACTATTTAACAGAGTACAATATGTAGAATTTATTGTAAATATGACCCAATGGAGTACAGAGGTTCAAAGAGGGCAATGACTGTCCTTGACTGTACACAAGGTTTGTTTAAGTTCTATCATACATCCTATTGTGCAGCTAAACAATACTGCTTAAAAGCAATTATCAGGTGGCATGAGACACAGGATGTAAAGGAAGTGGGAGGGGTCACAGGGTAATACTAGAGGTGAACTCTATTTTTAGACCCTCAGCAAAGATCTTCAGTCAGCAGATGACTCAAAGACGATCACAGTGCTCTGCCTGTTTGACCTGAATAAAATTAAAGAAAAATGTGGAGTGACCTTGCTGCTTGCCAGGATGACAGACATGTAAAGCGTTCAGCTACATGTCTGCAGAACACTTTACATGTCTGTCAAGTGTGCTGATGTTCACACCTGTGCAGAATAGATACACAGGTGTGAACAACAGCATTTATCGAGAGGATTGTATTTTTGTTGTTGTTTTGGGGTAAAATCCAATAAATATAAAACTTGCACACAAGAGCAGCAACTGGGCTTGAACCTGATAGAGGATGCTGCATTTCAATTTCCACCAAGAACAAAAGTGGCAAAAGATTTTTTTTTTTTTTTTTTTTACATAGAACCTAGGGTACAAATATAGACTGTTCACAACATGGACACTTTAGAAGATCTCCCCTATACCGCAACCAACATGCACTCTCAAAATCTCATTTAAACTGCACAAAATTCATCATGAAATGCAGGGAGGCATTGTTAATTGGTGGTGCTTGTTAGGAATTCGGAGGAGCACTGCCTTCCATTTTGTCATCTCGTATACAGCGTTAATTAAAACTCTCTGGGTCTCTCCTCTCGCTGGTGTCAGTGGGGTGGAAGGAGTGTGGAGTCTGCATGTTGCAGCCAGGGACAAATGCTGCTAGCTAAAGCTCTTTCTTTTATATCTGTGTTGCTGCATAATTTAAGAATGTAACAGACTGCTTCCATGTGCAGACCCCAGTTCCCATATACTGCTGTTCATACTACAGCCATACGCGCACACTGAGCAGCAGTCATACACAGAGTATAGCAAATGAGCGACATGCATCGCCCCTCCCTTCCTCCTCTGGAAGTGTTGCTAAGAGCTATAGGGTGCAATTTGCTCAGTGCCACAGATGGATAAGGTGGTAATTAACAATGTAGGCTACAAGGAAACTTTAAATAGTAACAGCATAAAAACGTAATTAATATTCAGTAACAGTGAGCTATTTATATTCAGGAAGGGGCTAAAAAGCTTTGCTAGTAAAAAAAAAAAAAAATTAAAAAAATAAAAAGGTTCAGGCTGATTCATCTAATAATGGTGTTAAATATAGCAGCAGTCATGTAGAACTGTAAATGTTTTTGGTATCTTGAGATTATCTCTCTTTCTTGAATCTGCCATGAGTGTTTAAAGTGCGCTGTCCCCCAACTTCTCTTTTCCCATCTCACTATGTCTCAGTAGTAAGGACTGAGTCACTATCCTTCAAGGCATTTTACACACACAAGTTCAACTAAACAACTAAATCACAGTCAGGTAATGTCGCTCACCACAGATTTAAGAGGGCTCCTTCGTGACCTGAGCTAAATAAAAATTCTAATGGTCTTAAAAACCTGAAATTAAATGTATTTATTCATGTAATTATTTATTTAATCATGTATTTATTCATTTAATCATGTAGTTTGTATGTATTTAATTTTTCAGACATATTGTTGCAAATGAATTATTAATTAAAAGGCCTAATGTATTCCTGAGTGTGGAAAATGACAAAATTACTATAGCTAATTCCCAGTTCAACTTACATCAAAAGGTTCCAAACATTTTGTTTAACATTTAAATTATTTATACATTACATTAAATATTGTGGATAAAGTTTACACAAGTATGTATTTGTTTGATGCATTTTTATTTATTTATTTTTTTTAAATCAGTCATAACTGTAACTACAGTACGACTTATATGACCAAGACAAATACTTCAGGAGAGTGGTATTTGGATTAATATTTCTTCTTAAAATCCAGCCCTGGAAAAAAAACATTTCTGAAATAATGATGTTTTTAGGTATTCCATGCCTGCTGTAAATCTACCCAGCTCTCTCTACACGGCGTGTTGCCAGCCTGGTCTTCTTGGAAATGATTCGCAAAGTGGCTACTACAAATGGGTACGGAATCACTTCTGGTGGTCCAGAGCAGTAATGAGAGGGTTAATCAGACAGGAATTGCCAGGGCTGTAGGGAGAGATCCCTTTCACTGGTGGGAAGGCCTGAGAGGCCAACGATGCCTAATGAAGATAAAGCAGGTCCATGGTCTGACATATGGGAGTATCAAGTAGCCCTGTCACTCTGTTGGCTCGTACTTATGTATGTGAGCAGCTGGACTGCTTTTCTGTATATATGCGTGTGTGTTGTCTGCTTTGATGAAACTGTAAGTGTTGCCTCTGCAGTGTATATGCACTATAAGTCTGTAAACATTTGTTGAATCCACTTCCACACATGCATGCGTGAATTCAAGTTGTCTCAATTTCCACATGTGCATTTCTGTTTGTTTAGGTGCATCTATCTGTGTGTGTGTTCTCTCTCCACCTGTCCCCTCCTGTCCTCACCTGCTGAAGTCCTTCTCAGTCTCCAGCTCCTCTTCTCCATGGCCCAGACGCAGGAGGTGGCGCTCGTCGATGTCTAGAGCCATGATCTTTTCAAACAGCTGGTTTAGAGCCTGGTATAGAATGAACCGTGATCAGACGTGGAAATTCCTTTCTTTGATATGTGAGTGTATTTTGTCATCTACCAACAGTACTGGTGCATATAAACCTGTTTTGACTTCCTGTCTCTTTTTCAATCTATGATTTTGTTCCAATTCTTGATGCAGTTCTGTTTATGTGTAATATATTTGAGGTATTTAGCATGTTATGAAGATTATAGATATATATAGATATATAGATTGAAGGAGGAACTATTGCACAAGTGTAAGGTTTTTCATCATTACATTCAGCTAGGCTTCTTGTGGCCAAGGTTTCTTTTGGCAAGCTTCCACTGGTGTAAAACAACAGCAGATTACTTTATGATTAAATACTGAGGGGGGAAGACCGGGGCACAGGGGAGCTTAGGTTTTAATTTTTCCTTCATGGTTTGAATATGACTATCGGCTGATTAATGGGCAGTTCTGAGTACAAGCTCTAAATCCCCCAGACAGCTTCACTGTTTTTGAGCAGGGTGTTGGGAAACGTTTCACAGATCAGAGACGTGTGCTGAGCTTGTTTGTGTGTACATGTGCTGTGGGTGTGTGTGTGGTGTTTTAACCTGGTTTGAGTGAGTGACTATGAGGGTCCTCTGCTCAGGGAAGTTGTGATAGAGGTTTGAGATGATCTGAACAGCAACATCTGTCTTTCCAGTACCTGGTGGTCCAACAACCTAGAGACACAGCAGGAAGTGAAGAGGGGGGGTGGGAAGAAAGAAAAGACAAATTTTAACAGAAAGAGAAGATAAGCACAATAAGAAGTTAGGTCACATTGCAAAGGCGTTTGCCTTGGAGACACCCTAGTGGTTGTGACAGCTAGGCCATGGGCATGTCAGAACAGGCTAGTCTGGTGCCCCCCTTCGTTAGCCGTGCTCAGATATACCCAATGCAACAAGGCTGTGGTGTTGTCTGGCATGCCAAGATCAAGTGACTGCACAGATGGGAAAAGACACAGAGCTACTGAAAATGGAGACATTTTATCTCTGTATACAAGTTACAATGATAATAAGTCTCATATTTACTTAACTGGGGGGAATAGCACATCTAATTTACTATATAAATATTCATGAAACAGGTTGGTCTTAGAATGGGTATCTCAGGTGAATAATTTCTGCTCAAATAGGAGGCACAATTAGATATTCCTGCATAAATCAGTACATAATGAGCTCCTTGGTTTCCCTACATGAAAGCCAAGCCAGGCAGACCCAGAGGTAGTGTGTGTTTGTTGTGGCTGCTAACGACTGTGACATATGCCAAGATGGAAGGTTAGAGGGGGTGAGGAGAGTTGTTTTACAACTCTGCTGATAGCCTACTTGCCATATTTACCTCGGCTAGCTGCACAATAAATAACTCAGACCCCACTGCCAGCTTCCAATCACCACATCAGAATAGCACTTTTGTCAAAACAGTGTGAAAACAATAGCAGAAATGACATAGCTGTGGATGTGCGTATGGACTGGGTGTATCCATAGCTGTAATCCTATTTCATTTTATGTGTGGTTGACTATTTCATTGGCGATGCCAAAATTACAGGGTTTCAGGGAAATGTGTCATCGCTCTACATGAGTGATGAAGATAGGGACGCCAAACAGCAGCATATTTACTGGCGAGGGAATTCTCTTGGTGTACATCACTAAGATTAATGGTTGCAAATCTTTGGCTTTATAACAGCGAGCTGGAACAGTATGCACCTGCAGTATCAGCACTCAATAGACTGACTAGAGGCTTGCCCAGACAGCATCACACTCAAGGACATGCATGATGACTTTATAGGAATGAGTTTAAAACATAGCTTGTCCTTCTAATTAAGTCTATCTGCTACTTATAGAATAAAGGTAGAAACAAACAAAATGAAACATAAGTTTGGGTGTTGTATTCAATTTCAAAATTTATAAAGTAATTTTTAATGTCAATTTAATCTTCCAAGGAAAAATAGATAGGTACAGGGTGACTAAACAAGTATCCCATGAAAGCCTGTGAAATGTTGCAATTCTTATATCCTTTATATCTTGCGGATTTTCTTTAGGTGGCTTCCATCCAATCTTGAAACTTATGTGAGAGAAAAGTATACAATAAAACACAAAATTCCTTACCATGGTGAGTCCTGGCTGCATCCCGGCTCGAATGGCTTCGATCTGAGTAGGAGTGAACTGAATTGTATTCCTGTAAGAAATGTACATTGCTGATATTAATAAATCAGGTAATTAGTCAGAGATACTGAATAGCCTTGACAGTATAAACACATCGTGTTCAAATGCATGTTTTTTTTTGTTTTGTTTTTTAAAAAGAGGCTTAATGCCACAAGTTTTGCTGTGATGTTTTTTGAGACCATCTTTAAAGATTGTTAAGTCGGGGCTTCCCCAAGGACATGTTGTTGCTATCAAGATTTAAATATCAAAGTGCAAACTAGAAATGCCAGTACCAGATGAATGTTACATTTTCATGAAGGGCAATTATTTTGTGGTGTTATAATTACTACAGGAATATTAAAGCCTTTTCTGTTCACCTTTAATTTCATAAAAATTTCCATCTTTAAGTGTAGGCAAAACAACAACCAAAATAGCAGCACAACATTACATGGCGAACAAGTCAGAGCAGATGCCATGGAAACAAGCACGGACAACCACATCAAAATAGTCAGGCCCAGAGTAGGGTACCCATTATAATATAATATAATAAGTATTTGACTGGTGCCTCTGTACTGTTTTACACTAAAAACATGTTTTGAATGGAAGTTAAGGACTTGTGTATGCTACAATATAATGGACATTTGGAAAACTCAATTATGACCGTGTTGAGTGCTAGTTAATGTGTAACTACCTTTAAAGAGGTCAGTACACTGACTTCAAAATCAAGGTTTAACGAAACACTGAACAACTTTTTGACCCCTAATCCCGTTGAGTTGTGAACAGGAAGGCCTGAGTCTTGGCCTTGACCTCTCACCGTTTGGGCTGGTTGTAGGGATATGGCCCACGGTTGGGGGTGACATAGGGCTCAACGATCAAGGTCATGTCTTCCTCTTTGTCTTCCACTTCTTCATCAGCCTCTCTCTTCTTCCCTTTGTCTGTTATATTTGAGACGGGAAACTTGATTCTGGTAAGGCAAAAGGAAGGAAAACAGGGATTATTATGGCCATAATATAATATATACTGTAATGTTATATAACATAATATGTAGTATTGTGACATCAATTGAATATAGTATGCAAATTACACAACAACAAGTAAATAAAATACTAATGTATACATTTACTTTGATCAAGGTTAATCAACCTCAACCTATCTCTTTATCATTCATTATTGGATCTTTGACTTTCACCTGAAAGGGAAGACCTGCAGCTCAGGGTTCTCCTCTGTGACTTTTATGGTGTAGCCAGGGAAACACGAACGTAAGTGGTCCAGGGACAGAAAGGTGTCATTGAAGTCCAACGTGGAGATCTGGTTTGGCATTTTGGAGTAATGGGCACTGCCTGGGTCGCCATAGCCTAGGATAATGTCGTGAAGCCAGTCTGGCACAACGCACTCTGTGTTCATCAGGTTTCTGATGGTCTCTAGCACTGCCTAAAACAGAGAGACAGAGGAATATGTGACAGATATCAAACCAATAGATTGCAAAGTTGGAAAAATAATAATTTGAAGGAGAAAAATCTAACTGAATGAGGCACATCAGACAACCATCCCACAAGAGGTGGTTTAGCTGGATAAGAATAGCTTTGTGGTGGGCTGATGAGACAGCAGGTAATTTGTATGTCTGTCAATTATATTTTAATGAGCTGCAAACTGTCTAATACCCTGAGCTTCAAACATTGGGTAGGGTGACATGTTTACTTTTATCTGTGTCACACATCAAAGATGGAGAAGAATGTTTCTTGAATACCCATTAGTTCCTGCGCTTTCCAAATTCAGAAAAAAAAAAGAAACACAAAATCTTCTGTCATTGCTCCGGCTGTGAAAGACAGAAATGGGTGTGCGGAATTAGAAATAGCAGATTTCTCAAAGCCGTAATGAGAAGCTCTAAAATAAAAGAAGCAAAATGGTTTTGTGCATGATTAACATTAAAAAAAACATTGTTGAACAAAAAGAAGCAAAACAACATAAGACAGATGGGTTTCACACACTCTGGTAAATTCACTATGACCTGCTGAAAAACTTAGATTTACCTTTCTTAACCTTCTTTAACAGTTGAGGTGCTGAGGGCACCTGTGTGCTATACTGACAATATAACATGGTTATGCTTTCCTGCAGAAAGCATTCTGTATACCCAGTGAGAAGTGTCTCTCATTGGGAGAAGTGGGAGAAGCCAGTCTGGCACAACGCACCCAGTGAGAAGTGTCTCTCATTAGGATCACTGGGAGGGCCTTGAGTGTGTGGTAATCTCAGAGTTGCCCTGGCCCCAACCTTACAGCTGCAATACCCAAGAGTATAATATGTGCGATACATCACTCTGGGGTGGTGTTGGTAGGACCAGAGCTCAAGGTCTGAAGATAAAGCACTCAAATACAATGTACAGTGAGGGCTGATCTGTGTGCTTCAGCGTGTAGTCCAAACCTTGAAATTATTCTCCTTGGGTTTGCGTCTCATGATGATGTTGAAAGTCTCATATGGGTCTTCAGTGCCGCTCTGAATACTGCTGGTCATGTCCTGTTGATACTGGTTCGGGTCTAGCCACACGCGGAACGTTCTGGCGTCTCCTCGCAGCTTAGGCTTTGGGTCAGGTCCTGGACCAGAGTCGTGGGGAGAATACTTGTTAGATCAACGGGGTAATGATGACCTTTAGTGATAAATATAGAAGTAAAATTTAAATTTGTTACAAACTGTTTGACAATCTAAAGAACAACCTAAACATAGGCCAAGACAGTAAAAACAAAACTAACATAAAATGTTAGGGCAAAGCTTTAGAAGGACAAAGGCCAATATTAAAACTGAATCTAAATCAGCCAATTCTAAAAACGATAAAAACCATCATTTCCATCCTTAGATTAAAAAGTAAAACCCTTTAAAAAGAGCTCACCCTGGCTTGCCTTGCTACAGTACTATGACTCCTCAGGAACAGGAATTACATGTAAATGCTTGACTGACAGGCCACAGGCTTTAGGCTCCCTCCCATAGGGAGCCTGAGTGGTGCAGCAAGTGAAGCTTTCACAGATGTCTAAATAGATTCTTGTATGGAGCTGCAGGACACAGAGCAGGAAAGTGAAACTCAATCCTGTTGGCCTCTGGTGTGTGTGCCCATCGATGTGTATGTCTGTCTATGTGTACAGCTATGTGAGGATCATCAAATCCCCCTTACTAAAATGAGTGTGGTGATAGCTTAAGAGTGGAAGCTACACCCTCAACACCAGGGATAACAATGTGGACAGCTGGGCCAAGGTGTGTCGGTAGTTAAAATAAGTATGTGCCATAGTATTAAACTGTCTGTTATTAAAAAGGTGGGATTAAGTTAATACATGGTTTAAACTGAAATGCATTGCATTTGTTCATTTAACTCACATACAATTTGTACGTTTGTAACATCTTTTACAAATACAAATATTACAAATATTCCGTCTTTGAGCAATACAGTTTTTATAAGACAGTATGTGAGTCAATTATTAGTGTTTCAGAATGCACCTCTCAGCTTGTGTCTCCCCACACCTTCACCAAGTGCCCAGTGATTTATGTGACATCACCCCACCACCCAGTTAGCCAGAGTACCACTTAGCCCCGCTGGGGATCTGAAAGTTTAACCAAGCCGACATTGGCAGGGCATGTTCCCTGGCAACATGTCTATTTAGAAAGCCCTGCCCTCTGCATATTTAATCCAAACAGATGAGAGAGGATAGGGGAAAGGGTGCTTCCATGCATGGACACATGTTCCCACAGGGGAAACACACAGGCTAACTTAGCTGAAACAACCCCTCAGAGGGACTGCTTTGGGCTGTGGGGAAGAACATGACATGGTAAACAGAGAAGATCATGTTACTGTATAAACATATTTTACTTTCCAGGAAAGACCAGAGATTTGAATTTGGTCTGAGGGGATTCCTCCTGTGTGGACACACACACAAAACAGACTGAGTCTTTTATTAGAGTTTATCTAGCTTACATATAAAATTTCATGCTGTGCTCAAATCTCTCTTCTAATGCCAGGACACACTGTTGATGGCAATACCTTGTTTCAGAAATAGAAGTGAGTGTTTCCTATATGGCACATTACTGTAATCTGCAGGACAAGCACATCGGTGTTCTCTTACAGAAGCACATCTATCCAGATATAGCCAATGCAGCTCTTCAGTTAAATCCAATAAATAAAGCAGGGGGCCGGGCCCAAAGCTCTCAGGTGTTGTTGTCGACCCCAGGTTAATGGAATGTTAATGTGAACAGGCCAGGTCTCACTGTGATTGTCACCATGGCAACACCAGTCTGACCCTGTTCCGAGGATCTGTCGTGGGGATGACTGTGTATAGGAGGTCTGATGGGTAGATGGATGTCATGTGTCTCTGGGGTGTGTGTGTGCGTGTGCGTGCAGGCAGGGGCACATATGAGCATACCTTCTTCAATGACACGTCCCTTGTCATCCAGCATACCCTGCACCTCGCAGCCTCTCACGTACACCAGGCCAGTCTGCTCCACAAAGGGCTGGCGCCGGTCGAAGCGTGTGCCGTAGGGCAGGTTGGGCCGTACCGTGATCAGAAAGCAAACATCATGCTTCCGCAGCCCTATAGGGAAAGAGGATGGAGAGATGGGTTAGAGAGAGAGAAAGAAGGAAAGAAAGGGTTTTAGAGACAAAGAGAGAAAAAAAGAGAGACAGAGAAAGAGTTAGAGAGAGAAAAGTACTCAGGGAGAAAGAGAGGTGATGGGGGAGTGAGACAGAGTAGTAGTGTGGGGGAGTTTGGAGATGAGACAGAAACCGCCCTGTCAGCATTTGCCTGATCTTTAAAACATGAAGCTCTAATTATACTATGGGGAAAGGGCTAGTGGATGGAAGGAAGTAATACTTCATACCTCCACTGGAGTACAAGAAAGAAAGTAAAACCATAAAAGTGGGTATAAAGAAAGTGAAGACATCAATTTGGGATATATTAGGCTTACTTTTTTTTTTTTTTTTAATCCAGCGTTCACTCCATTACTACTACAACATTTGCCCAGTGAAAGAACCCATTTATTTTCTATATTAATTAGTGCAATACACCATTGGCATACATTGGTGAAAATATCCTGTATCTTTCTCTGGAGAGCTATAGTAGCCGGCTTGCCGAGGGCTTCATTGTGCTTTCTATGTTCCCAGTGAATCAATGTCTTTCAAGGCTGACAAGGCTCCTGTTAACATTATCTACAGTACCCTCATCAGCCACACAGAAAGATGAAGAGAAAAACGATCAGAAAATAAAACAAAGCGGCTCAGTGGTAGAGGCTACACAGACATGAGGTAGGTAAGGGTCATGAGTCAAGGCCCAGCAGGATGGAATAGAGTGGTGAGTGTAGACTTTATGGAGGTTGTAAACTGCTTACTAGGAGGAGTGTTAGAAGACGCAATAAGAGACAAAAGAGGAAAAGAAAAGGTGTAGCAAGGCAAAATGAAAAAGGAGGGTAGTGATTAGGGCTGCCAAGATTAGTCAACTAGTCACGATTACGTCGACTATCAAAATCTTCGACGACTAATTTAATAATCGACGTCGTCGTTTATTTTTTGAAGCTTTGTTTTTCTCTCCAAACTGCCGCTGTAGCTTCCGCTGCCTTGTCTGCCTTTCTGTCCTTGACGCACATGCGCAGTAGTGGTAATCGGGGTCAGCCGTGATGTCACCAGAAAAGTTCTGCCCAGTATCAACAGTATCATGGCTAGCCGCAAACGGAGCATTTTATCAAAAGAAATGAAAAGAATGTGCAATGCAAAATCTGCAAGGCAGAACTTGCCTTCCATGGGAGCACTACAGCGATGCACGAGCATTTGAAAAGAAAGCACGTTGTTGTAGCTGAATCTGATTCAATTTCTGACGAAGAGGGACAGTTAGCTGCTAACATTAACGTCAACAGTGAGCTACTTACTTATATTGATAGCTGTAAACGTTAACATTAACGATGACGATTTCATCAGCCTTAGCACACGTATGTTATGTGTTTGCTGTAACGTTATAACAGTGATGTCATGTTTGAATAGGAAATGTGATAACGCTAATATTTTATAACGCTACGTTACAGTGCTAAAAAAAATACGTTCCTCTTCAATGGACAACTTTGTTACCAAGGCAACAACATGCACACCTGGGCAGGTAAATGTCCTGACTGAAGCAATCTTGAACATGTTGGTCCATGGTTGGTGATGAAGCTGCTACAAGCTGCAAAGTTTATTAAAAGATGAATGGACTGTCATCTTAATTGTCTTTATTTTTTAGTTAGCACATACCTTAAACACTTCAAGCTGGAAGCTAATGATGGTTATATAAGAGCAGCTGCATGCTGGTGCCATAAGCTGCAATTTAGGTATGATCCGATTAGTCGACTAATCGCAAAAATAATCGGTGACTAGTCGATTATCAAAATAATCGTTTGTGGCAGCCCTAGTAGTGATGTATAATAGTCAAAAGGTGTATGAGGATGTGTTTTGTGATCAATTCATTTTTTGTTAATTTTTCATTCACATTGTCCTTTGTGAGTAAAAAAATACATAAATAGCTAGATTGGCATAAGAAATATACACGATGGACAGACAAATATAAAAAGTAATAAAATACATTAAAGAAATATTGACCCAAACAATGATGGACAGATACACACATTCTATTACCTTCCCACTCATGCTTGATATGATCCTGTACATTGAGGTTAACAGTGACATCAGCTCGCACACGGGCAGGCCAGCTCTCTCCGATGTTGGGCTTGGCAACCTCCACTATTGAAAAAGAGGTGATCGTCTGAGCCATCCTGGCCCAGCCCCCAAACACCACTCCACCGTACTCAGATTGCCTGTGTAGAGGGACAGACACAACAAGAAGTTAGACAAGCGCTGTGGGCTGTTGTCAAGATTGAAATCAGTTGGATTTAGGGCAGCACATGGCACTACTGCTTACTTATTTACTTTTGTAGGAACAACAAGCAAGTTGCTACATCACTTGACATAATGGGAGCACTTATTATGTTAAGCAATGGGTTTCCAAATGTGGTGTACCAAATGTCAGTCTTTTAATAAAATATTATCAATGTGCCATGCCACCATGTGAGAGGTAGACAGAGGATACGAGTCTTCATTCATGGAAGTAAAAGGACAAAGTGTGCTGCAGCTGAGTTAATGGTAGATTGTCAGTGTGTGTGCTAGAATCCTAATTCAAAGTCAGAACCTGTAAATTCTATATGATGATAATAATTTGTACTCTTATTTTAACTGTTATTAATGCACCTTCACCACTTCCTCTTGAGTATCTACCCCCAGCATTTCACTGAACATATTGAAAATATGAGTATGTGACAAATCAATCTTTGAATCTTGATGCCTTTAGCTCAAGAAGGGCTTTCTTATCCCATGTTTAAAAACAATAATTTCTTCCGACCTTTGGCGTTCAAAAGAGCAATATGGCTATGTTCAAACACTTTAAACCACTAGTTTTTAAAATGTGAAAAATTAAAATTTTAGAGATTCTGGATCAGCTTTCCTGTAGCTTAACAGAATTGAGGACATCTCACCATGGTTTCATACGCCATACCACATCTTCTATGTCCTGTCTGATCTCATAGGTGGACTCTAGGCGAAAGAGGTTAAAGTTCCTCAAAAGGTAGTCATGGAGGGTCAGGAACTGGAGATTCAGCTTAGGTAGTGCTAGACAGCCTGAAAAGAAACACATGAATAGACATGCTGAGTGAATAACAATGTAAATCTAAATACTACAATTAGTCAGTAAAAGTTCATAATTATTTTTTCTATACAATCAGAAAAAAGGTTGAATGGCCAAAGTTATATAGATATCTCTGTAATATCAACTGTGTCAATAGTTGCTTCTACACAGACTACTGAACGTCTACATGTTGCAGCCAAAGAGAAATATGCTTAAGCTTAAGGGTTGCTTGAACAGTCAGTGGTATGCGAGTTATTGAAGGTGTCCTTGCCAACTAAAGAGGATTCCCCAAGAGAGAGGTGCCAGTTCAGTGCCCTCAGGATAAGGGATAACACAAGGTGTGGGTGTACACTTGTGAGTATGAGACACTAACTAGACACTGAAATTAACTCACACAGACACACGCACAGACAAACACAATGACAATTCACACACCTTCGCCTGAGTAGTACTCCGTTGGGACGATGTTCTCATCCCAGATGATCTTCTCTGTTGGATAAAGGGGCATCTGGTTAAGTTGCTCAATCTGAGAGATTCTGCGCTCATGTCGGGACACCTGTGTGTGCGTGTGGCAAACAGTGAGAGAGAGAGAGAGAGAGAGAGAGAGAGAGAGAGAGAGAGAGAGAGAGAGAGAGAGAGAGAGAGAGAGAGAGAGAGAGAGAGAGAGAGAGAGAGCAAAGACACAGAGAGAAATTGGGTTAATGAACAAATGCAGGGAATGAAGAAAAAACATTTTCACAAAATCAGATCACTCAACAAATCTGTTACATCACACCCACGATACACGTCTGCTTTAACTGAAGCCTTTTCTCACTTGTCATCCTCATTGTAGTTCTGCAGCTAGACATCAGTTGGCTAAGGTGTGTGCTTGAAAATTAGCATAAAGGTAAACATTTACATATATTTTGGATTATCAAACTAGGACATCATATTTGTTTATGTCTTGTTTATGTGTTTATGTCTAGGGGGATTGGCAACCATGTCATTGGATATCTCGAAGTACTAAGTTAGTTCAGTTCACTAATGTATAAAACAAAGAAATGCAGCAAATTCTCATCTGAGAAGCTGAAACCACATATGTTTGGCAGTTTTGCTTGAAAAATTAGTGAAACGATTAATAAATTATCAAAATAGTTGCCGCTTAATTTTCTGTTAAACAACTAATCAACAAATCATTTCACCTCTTGTATACAACACTCATTGCCTTCGTGTAGGTATTTTCTTAAAGAAGAACATTGTTATCAAACATTGCTGGTAAAGAGGGAGCTTCTAGTCTGGTGTGCAGCCAGGTATCTCTCTATTTTATTGCATTAATATTTGAACCCAGCACCAGGTTTTGTAAATGTGCACACAACCATGTTGCTATTGTGTTTCTATTCTTACAATACAAACCAGCTCATTTGTTCCACCAGAGGAAGTAAACAGCCTAAACCAGCCTAACATTGGCACTGGTGTAACAGCATTACTACCTCTGAAAAAGGATGGTTCCTCCTCCGTGAGTATATTTTTGAGTATGTTCTCTGCAGCAGGTATGATTGTTTTGCTACCGTGTGGCAGAGTTCTAGTCCTGTTGCCCCTTCCTTTTAAACCACATGGTCAGAGATGTTGGTTGTTGGGGGCAACCTAAGGCGCATACAAATGAGTCCCCTGACATTGTCTCCTGCAGCAATCTAATCAGATAATTATGAAACAGTTCTTCTCCATCGCTTCTCAGAGAGGACCTGGGGAAGGTCTGAGTGGGTAATTATGAATAACCGCAAGACAGCCTTGAAACACCCACTTTGATGAAGAGGTCTGCAGCACATGTGTGAGTGTGTATTGGGGAGACTAGCGGGACAAGAGACCGGTAGTTTCCTGGAAGGGTTTTAAAAATGAAAATAGGGAGAGCGAGGGAAGGGGAACCAGAGAGCACAATCAAACTAGCTCTAGCCTTTCAAGAGATACTAAAAAAAAAGAAGGAAAAAAAAGGGCTCTCTATCTCATCAGCACTGTCTTCAATTCACCCTACATGACACAAATGCCCACATAAAGCAGTAATTGGATTAGAAGGCAAATTCAAGAGGGACGGGCAGTGAAGAGGGGATACTATATGTATTCCAAGGTCAAGAGCTTAAATTAATGACTTTAAAATGAGAAACACAAAACCTATTATGCCGTAGCGCTGACTGGCCAGTTATTGTTCTGGAAAATAACTGTTCACCAACATTGTTTGTCGAGGTGCACCTATACCAATTATGCATCTTTTATACTGCCAGTTGACAAGCACATAGTGGCCTGAAGTATTGCTTCATTCCCTCATACAACAAAACAATTTCCATCTAATCAATTAATTCAAATGTCTGCAGCATTAAATATTGTTTGGGATAAATATTTTAGCAATAGAGTCATATTTAGCTAAAAATATGGTCCAAGTTTATACATTTAATCTGGATTTCCATAAGGTTGCTCAAGTTCACGGGCCACACGTAACTGGTACCTGTCTGCATTTCCATCCAAGATTATACTGTAACAGATGTAATAGATTATTCTCCATCTCTTAGAGTGCACTTACCAGCAGCTCAAGGAGAACCTCCTTTTCATAGGTGGTGTCTTGCCCTTCAGGCAGGTCTGGCAGCAGACACAGATATGAGGCCACCTTGTGGAGCGTATTGGGACTACAGAGAAAGATGAGATAAACGGTGGTTAGTCAGCTAGAAAATTTACATGTGCAAATTACACATTTAGCTGACACTGTTATCCAGAGCAGGGACAATAAGCAGATAATAACTAATTGCTGTCCAAAGACAATGATTTCTTAATGCCTGAAATGGTGAAGATTAAGATTACGACAGGGATAATCTGACGTCTACTCATATTACAATGATAAAAATAACATTCTGACTATATATCATTACTTTGGTGCATCGTATTTATAAAAAGAAATCATGTGTAGGTCAAGCCTCTTCTGATAAAGATTTTTCAAATGGCAAAGGCGACACCACTATATGCGTCAAGATACACAGCCTTATCAAATTCTTTGTGCTTGTTAGCACTGCGGCATAAAGCAATACTTTGCTTTGACACCGCCCTCCTGCTCTGTCAGCATGTGTGTGTTAAGGGGCCGTGGCGCACTGATGCGACAGGATTATGAAAATCAAAGCCATCTCCGTCTCGGAAAGCTGAGGCATGGCTCTCTGCATACAGACCTGTTTTAATCAGGCTGACACACTGTGACAAAGGCAGGGTCTGGTACACAACGAAGGACAGGGCCTGGACACATTGTGACAGGCCTTGACAGCCACACGTGGCACTGACCAACTGTATCCGTGTATGCACATGCATTTTGCTACTTGAGATGCCGTGCTTGGGCAGTGGGGTGGCAATTCTGCCAATGTTGCAGTCTGGTGGTCCAGTGGATGACCTGGGCATAGGTCATGTGGACATTCCTTCCCTTAGCAACAAAGTAACAGCAGAAAAACAACTCACCCTGAGTAATGGAGATGACTGACAGCTGAGCTACTGGCAGGGTAAGGTACGGATGGGAACATAATAGAAACTAGTCTACACTAAGTTTACTCTATAGCATGAAAGCTGTCTTCTTGTCCCTTGTTCAGATTTTGAGTAAGCCATTAAACAGCAGCTTTATTAAGCTGATGTGTAATTTCATCACTTTTGCAAAGAGCAAATTACTGAAGACATAATGTGGTCAGTTAAGGGCACTTTTTCAGCTAGTTAGACACTACAAACATCCACCAAATTTGTATTTATTAAGAAAAAGAAAATAAACTGACAAATGGCTTTTAATGGTAGCCTAAATCTGCTGAAAATGAAGGTGGTTTATGCTTTCACCATATTCTCTTATCTTTTCTAAGTTACATAATATTCTCAGAATGGGAACAAGGATTCAATGATAAGTGGAATCGATAAAATCTAAACACCCATTCCAATGACAGGGCCACACTGAAGAACTAATCCACAGAACTAATTACACCAATTATTTTGACATTTCAAGTAGTGATGATTCTCTCCCATTTTTGCTAGCATTTCACAGTGATGCATACTCTTTGATCTTGTAGTCATTTCATTTTTTGGCCCTAAATGACACTCCACACGTTTTATGTAACTGAAAGAAGTGTGTGTGTGTGTGTGTGTGTGTGTGTGTGTGTGTGTGTGTGTGTGTGTGTGTGAGAGAATGGGTGTGTATATGTGTGGGCAGGCTATGCAATAATGCTGCGTTTGTGTGTTTTGGGGACTTAGCGGATAAATTCAGAGCGGCGGGTGACTGGGAGCTTAGCCAGTGGGTAGTGCAGCTGGAATAAACTGGCATTAGCGTGAGTTGTTTGGATGAAAAGTGCCTCGTTAAATCTGATCGGCATATTTGGAGTTACCCAGGAGCTGCTTTGGTGACAGTTGTGGAGCAGGTAACAAAGGAAAAGGATCAGAGCTTCTAGAAATACATGAAATGGTTCGGCTAAGTCTTGATTCAACCTGATTCAGCTCAGCTTGGCTCATAACCCTCTGCCTGACTCAAAGAAACTTAAGTGTGGGTTTTAAGCATTTATAATCCACTACAGAAGTTAAGAAAGAGGTGATGGATATACAAACATCGACTGCAAAGAGGAAATTTGTGTTGTTCCAACATAGCACGTCATGACAAATAAAGACATCACATACTGTACAAGCAAATAAGCAATCAGTCACTCACTTAGAGGTTGTTGTAGAGCCAAAACATGATGGTTTAAATACCCTCTTAAAGCTTAGGTCAATAATTTAAAAATTTCATTATGATATCAAATGCCAAGAAAGGTTAGAAACCCTGAAGTAATTACAAATTACCAATAAATCAATGTCTTTTCACTCCCCTTCATACAAGTTAAAAAAAAAACCACACAGGCCAGTTCATCAAAGCAAGGGTGCTTTTTGGCTCTTTGGCAAGCTAATATGATCTGACAAACACAGCTGTTCAAAGAGTTTATTCTCAAGCCACTGCAAATCGATTAAATTAATGAGGCGTGCCGCTCTCTCTGGCTGGTACCAGCTGCCTGTTCAAGGGCTCACTAGCTGCCATTTAGCAGGGAACTCAGGCAGCAGCAGTGGTGCTGATGCTATACTGTAACATTAGGACCAAGACAGGTAGTCTGCATGTGTGCCTGTACTTTAACTGGGGCTTGTATGTTTTGGTGATCAGACGAACTTCAATAAAAAAAAAAAGGTCAGATCTGCTGATGAATTGCTGGAAGGTTTGTTTTTGTGCAACTCTTTGAGAAATTATAGTATGACATTAAGTAAATGCGGTAGGTACTTGTATATGAGGCAGAATGGTGAAAGCAAAAAGGGTGAGCCACCTCTAGTAGATATGCATTACATTTACACATCAGAAATAGTCCTGTTAGCTAAAAACAACCCTCTGGTGCTACAGCATTTTAGTGTTAACAGTTCACTGTAATTGTACTCAGTCAAATCATGCATACCCTCCCATCTGTGCACTGACAAGCTGCAAGTGCACTTGCTTCATGATTCATTCTGGATGTTTTGATTTACCTGAGATGCCCAAAGTGTTTGGTCAAGGATTCTCGAGTGTCTACTGCTGCTACGCTGGACAGAGCAAAGTCTTGCAACTCTGGGAAATGAGCAAAAGCTGCCCTCTGCAAGACAGAAAACAAAGAGCAAAACACTTAGACTGATGTCCAAATACACACCATCACTGTAAAAATATATTACTCATTATTACATACACTACATTGCCTTGACCAGGATGAGCGACTTAAAAATGCTTATAGAAAAACATAAGAAAAAGAGAAATAGTCGAGAATATGACATCACATAAATATACAAGACCAAGGATCCGTACATGTATTATTACAATCTGATTTGGTAGCTGGCAGAATCATTTTGTATTCATGTTGCACAATGATACCCAAAGAGATCAATGAAGAACATCCTGAGCTCTTCTTAGTGAAAAACAGCAAAAGAACCAAAGTAGGACAAAGAACGTGGCTGAGATACATCACTACATGTCTGTCTGTCTGTCCCTCTTTATGCATAGTATTTACCTGCAGGGAGGTGATTCTGTCATAGTGCAGAGTGGTCATCTCTTTCTCCGTCAGGGCGTTTCCTGTCTGGTCATTGATCTCAAAACCTGTGTAGAACTTCAGCATGTCCAGCAACTACAGAGATGAGACAATAATACAAGTTACTTCTACACATGAAAATGAGAGCAGAGGGGATTTGGATCTCAGTGTGCATGCATACGATCATTTCAAGTTGACATGCATGCATTGTGTTTACTAGTGTGTTGTACCTGGCAGAAGAGGTGTCCCTCTTTCTCTCTCTGGGTGAGGCTGGACAGGTGGCAGCTGACCACCAAGTGAGAGTCATCCAACACGGTATTGAACCAACGCCTGGTGGGCAGCAGGGCCTAGATGCAAAGACAGGACACCATTTTTACAGCATTGGACTACATGCTTACAGTTGTGGCTAAAACACCTGACCTTTTAGGTTACATACAATAACTGTATGTAACTGTAATGTTAAAAAAACATGTAGGGGGGAAATCTACTTCAGTGGACAGGACCAAAATAACTCAAAATAAGTTGCATACACCAAGTCTGATGCCTCTCCATTACAGAAAAAATGAATTAGGTATTGTATGAACAGGCACCTCTCAGAGGTCAAAAGAATCAATTGACTCAAGAACACCCACTTTTCCCAGCATCTGGACCATGATTATCCATACATCTTATTGATCCATGGTGTTTTCTTGTCTTGAGGTTGTTTTGAAACGATATGATAGAACAGCAAACAATGAGGCAAACTGACAGTGAGATGCAAAGAAGAAAAAATGGTCTCAGCTACTTCTATAGCCATTATTTGTTTGCTTGTTGAAGCACACGAATATGACATGACGGCAAGTACAGAGGAAACCTGTCAAAATGAGATAACAGCTGCTTTGGTAGGGAATATAAGAAAGAAATACTGAACATGTTGATGAACTGACAGTCTGAGTGAGCGAATGACTGGTGCAGCACAGAACAAAAAAGAAGTTCAATCTATCACACTATAAAGGCTGAAAGAACTGCCCAGAAAAAAAACTGCATTGTGAAATACAATATGAAATGGAATACTGAATTGCAAAAGACCAACAAAATGTAATATCTATTATTTTATTCATTGAAAACGGCTCTTCAAAAGCAGCAGGTGCAGCAAGTGATACCTAAACACTGGGAGAACAGATACCTTTATATCCAACAGCCATCTTTGATCTCAACACAGTCCTGACAGCCGGCATGAAAATGGGGATCTCTTTTGCCTGCGTTCATTTTCAGGTCGTCATCAGAGAGGGGAAGTATGGATTTCAAGCAACTGAGGCTTTGTAAAAGGATAGCGCTGAAAGACAGGAGATGTCTCTAGAGGCCGTCAGCTGGCCGGCCACTAGCCGCTGCCGGGAACAGCAAGGCCGGCCTGTCAGCAGGTAGCCAGATGAAATCTATTGAGCTCCCTCGCTGGTAACAGGAGATCTGCACAGGCAGCAGGAGCGACACTCTTATGTGACATTGTGTCTTCACTCAAGATAGCAAACCTCATTGGCAAGGTTGCCTCCCTGAAACACTATGAACCAATATGATGACAGTTCATAAAGGTTCCTCATCTTTATGAGCTATTTCGTTAACCTGAAGTCTTACTCTGTAAATGAGGTGACTGAAAATGCACCATGAATCCCAACACAGAATATACACCACTGCATGACAACTCCAGGATTATAGGAGCAGATATCTTTAAACTAAAAACCTAAAGACCAATGTAGTGATGCAGGTTAAACCAACATTGCTGCATCATCTAAATGGGCAAGAGGACACTGTTCCCACATTAGAGTAGAGCTGCACATCAACTGAAAAACAAGCAGACATGAGAAATTGTACAATCTGATTTTCATTCAGATTGTTGGATTATATATTAGTGTTTTTAAACAACTGAAATATGCCCTCTGCTACGGTGTATTTAACTTTCCAAGACATTTATCTCAAATTTGCAGGCAACAGCACACAGCAGATATATGAAGAACTGAAGGTGAGACATTTGAAAAGTAATTCAAAACAGGATGTTGTGAATTTAAAAAATTAATTATAACAATTGCTCCTTCACACTGGGATTATTCCAGAAGGGAATTGGGTCTCAGCTCACAACCTTTATGTCCAGCAGACACTGCACATTACTCTACACCTTATACCAGACATCCAAATAACCTCTCTCATACTCAAAGACTATTGTTTCAAATACTGCACAGCTTTGCACACCGTAATAACAGCGTAATAACGCATTGGGTGGAGCTGAGACTCAACATTTACCCACTGTCCGTTGACCTGAGTTGGCTATAAATGTGAAGGACAAAAGGCAAATGAGCTCTGCAGAAACGGATGTCTGCAATGCTTCCTTCATCAGGATACCATGATTACGCAAATATCCTGTAGCCCTACACTCTTCTAGTGTACATATACAGAGGAAATGAGTGTCTGACTAGTCTGTGTTAAGACTGAGCGCATCATCTTGCACTGTAAATTTCAAATAAAGCAATCCAATCTAGGGAGAGAAAGTAAAAATGGCAAAAGATTGCAATATTTACTAAATAAGGCTTTGAAACGGGAGGATGCGTCTTACCTCCAAATCAATCATGAGTTCAATGAATCTCTCGCAGTAATGTACTTTGTCCATGGATACAGGCCCTATGGAAAAAGAAGGAGGAAATCATGGAGGTTAGCGCTTCACTTCAGATCAGGGAATGCATGTTGTCAATGACAAATGCAATCTGACAAGCAGACATGACTATATGAACATACAAGGCCAAGAAAAGATAAAATGTAGCAGTGGAAAGGAGGTTGTGTAGTTATCACCAAGGATATGAGGACAGCAAACGCATGTGGACAACACCAAGGTGCCATGCTGAGTGTGTGAGCCTCACTATGAGATACTGCATTGCCAGCACAGCAGCATGCTGGGACCTCGGCCCTCATTAAGCATGTTGGTGTGTGTGTGTGTGTGTGTGTGTAAGAGTGTGTGCACTTAAAGTTGAGGCATGCAGCAAGCATTAGAGTGATGTGGATCCTGCTGGGCTTTAGATTGTAATCTACTCTGTCGGGTTTGAATTCTACCTAAACACACAAATACACGTTCTGTTTTTAGCATTCAGGTGGGGGGCCTCTGTGTCGGCCTGCATTACAACACAGTAGTCAGTGCCGGTGGCTGTATGGCAGCTGGAACACATGCTCCTTCGGCAGCTGCACGACTCAGAAAGAAAGGAGGGAGTAGTGCAACTGAAATAGTGATGAAAAAGGGCAATATTGTGTTTCATACTAGCAATATGTCCCTGGACTGCAGAGATGTGCTGTCTGACACTGTGCAAGCTTTAGAAATGCCTAAGTACATTCATCATGCTGGGAAAGAGAGAGCACATGCAAAGACCTGCTTTGGGACCAAAGTCACAGGGAGAGTCATGCGGCATCATTAATTTTACTCAATATTTGGAGGTAGAATTCAACACAAGGGATGCACCATTGTTTTTTATTCAAATAGGACCAAGATCACTACACACTACGAAATCCCAAGGGAAATAAATGTATTTTTCCTGTTTACCTGATGGAGGAATTGACACGAGAACTCCAAGAAACTTTTGAATGAGAGCTGAGAGGAAGGCCCACTCTTTTTTTGCCCTGAGGAAGATACAAACAAAGTAAATCAGAAAAAGCTTAGAAACTCATAGGATACAAAAAAATAATTTCCTATTCTGTATAGATCTGAACACGCAAGCAAATAAAATAGTATTACTGCTCAGTTGTGTCAGTATCCATCTTATCAAATTTCTTCTTGATTAGATTCCAGAACTTCTGCAGCTTTGGAACTTTCTTAAGCTCGTGTTGGAGTCGGGACTGCAAACATGACAGAAACAAATCAGTAAACAGTCAACTTTACCGCAGGATTAGCATCATAGCAAGGAGGCAATTCTTTCCAAGAAAATTATCAGACAACGTCATTACTTGGTGTGCGCCAATAACCACCAGAAAAACTTAATTAGGGTAATTGGTTGACATCTTACTGGTAGGAGGCACATCCACATAGGTAGAGCGATGAGCTGCTGCACCTGCTCTCTGATCAAATCTACCTCCTGGGAGGGAGGCGCACACACACACACACACACACAGAGAGAGAGAGAGAGAGGTCAAAATGTACTGTGTATGACAGATTTTTATTACACTTCAGCCCATAATAAAAGTCGGCAACTAAAATATTTAGAGGCCTTTATAGGATACAATCAAAGTGCAGCAGGCTATCACAGCAGATTTTTAAAGTGAGACATCTGCAGTGCTTCCCTGTGGTTTAATGCGGCTGTAGCAGATACAGATGGGTGGGAGATGACCCAAGTTGTACTGCCTAGTCTACTACTGCCCCCTAGTGGACATTACAAATAATTGCACTACTTCCACATTTATCTTGGACAACAAGGCACTTTGGCATTGCTTACACTAACGAGTAAGAAGTGCTTAACCTGTTCAAGGCAAAACCCTGATTATTTAAATTCTCATGCTAATTCCCTGAGATCATATTTGAACTAAGGATATAATGGTTAACACACCTTGATTTCTCTTCCATCTTTATGTTTATATGACAAACTGTTTATCTGTCTCTGGACACAGGTGTTGTACACAGCAAATGAATATACCACCAGTAATCAAAGTGTTCTCATATTAACTGTATTTGCTATCTCAGGCTTAGCATCTTCATTATCCAGACGTACACTAATGAACACTCTTGCCAAGTCTAGCAACCCTGATTTTATGATATAATAAATGTGAAATTGAAAAACAATGCTCCATTGGGTGGTTCATATTACCACGGCTGCTCTTCACTTTCATGGTGCTGTGATAAGCAATACAGAATTTTTTTATAGATTTTTTAATAAATCTGTGTAACAAGTTTATTACAGAAACTACTTTAAAATTTACCATGTAAATATTGAAATCAAAATATAAGCTGATTACTCCCAGTAACCTATGTATTGACATTAAAACAAACATCCTCATTGACCCTACAAGCAGCAGCAGAACCCTCATTAACATTTCTAAAGTTACATATGAATATCACTGTAGTGGTACACACCAGACTGTTGAAACAGTGGTCCAGGAAGACCAGCAGCACGGTTTGCTCCTTCAGAGTGAGGCCAGCATCGTCGCCTGCCAATACAGCTTCCATCACACATTTGAAGAAGAATGGGAAATGGCTGGGCTCCTTCTTGAACACCTGACACACGCCATTCAAAAAATAAAATTCAGCAACCATGCAATGACAGCTAGTCTACACTTAGATGAGGTCCTGCATTTCTTACCTCCCAAGCCGGGACGTTCTCTCTGAACTTCTCGTTGACGATGCAACAAATGGACATGAGGTAGGCGTTGCTGGACACCTCGGCAGTGTAGTTCACCCACAGGTAGTTCTCAAGATATTGGCTGAAAGATGAGAAACTAATGTGTGAATATCCATTTATTCACTGGCTATTTAATAAACAGAGGGAATAAGGAGGAGAGAAATATCCCACCTGAATTCAAGCAGCATAATTTTTCTGATGGCAAATCTGAAAACATACAGGAAAGAAGACAATAGAGCGAGATAAATGAATGAGAAATGTGTCCATTGAATTAAACACGGCAGTTTAAGTCAAAGATGATATATATATTTACTTACTTGGACTTGAGAATCTCTTTTTCGTAAACATCTTCCATCACCTAAACAAAAAGCAAAGCATGTTAAAAATCTTGGAGGTTAACACAAACACATAGGACCCCTAGCTCAATGCTAAAAATATAACAAGTGTGTTTGCATGTTTTGTTAAAAGCAACACTATGCCTTTTTACCATTGTATTGTATCAAACAAAATTATTGAAAGACATTATGGTTAGAGCCAACATTCATGTAATTAACAATATGATGAATGCAGTATATAGACAACTTACTTGCAAAAAGTAGTTCAACTACAAAAATGATTTTATTGACACCTCTAAGATGCAGCAATGCATATTACTCACCTTAGGGTCAAAAGGTAGTTTATTCTTCGCATGAGGAGCCCAATATTTATTAGCCAACTGAAACAAGAAATAACAAAAACATCAATAGTAGTAAACACGGTAGCATGAACATACAAAATTTCACTAAGCAACACAGACGTTGGTACAAATGATCCCTTACAGGGTGGTGTATGGATTGAAAACTCAGAAGTTCAACAAGATATGTACTATGATTGTAGTTTTCTGGTTTGGATATATACTCTTCTGGTTTAATAGCAAATAGCAAACTATCTAGGGAAGGGAAAATTCTCCAGCCTTGACTGAACATTATGTGATCCACAACTCAAATCCTCAAGGAAAAAGGTACCTTCCTCACATTTGCCCCCATCTCCCCGCCCCACACATTAGTACTTTATATAATGTGGCAGGATGACACGGCATGCAGACAAATTCATCTTCTGTGCAAAGTACAATTCAGGTTCACTTAATTAACAGACTTATTAGATCAATTACAGCTAAACGTACAAAACCGACCGCAGGTGAGAGGCCAATCTTCAGCATGAAAACAGCATGGGAAAACGAGACAAAGTGCTGTGTACATGTACCAAGTATTACCTGTGTGACATATTCAGCATTAATCTGAGACACAGAAGGCGCTGCAGCCTTTTTAGCGGGGCTTTCTTTCTCCATGGCGGCCATCTCAAGCAGCTACAACGACGACTGTCAGAAAAAGAGGGAAACAAGATAAGTGTATGAAAATAACCGTAGCTACTCATTAACACCAACAAGCTTTGAACGTAGCTATTTTTATTTTTTTTACGCAACAATAGCGCCGAGAAAGTTGGCTAGCGTCAGCTAACATAGGTTAAAAACTTCAGTAGGTCAGGTTAAGCGGTGAAGTGTGTGCAACTCTGAACATTATAATTATGTAAACGCCTGCCCGAGACTTCACTAAACGTCCCTACAACGTGTTGTTATCGATATAGCGTCGTGAAATTAGTAAGCGTCAACCGTTTCACAGTATCAGGCGACGAGCTAAGCTAATTAGCCAGTTTGCAGCACTAAGAAGCTGACTCAAAAACCAACTTTGACGATAACGTTACCGTTAGTCCCACGGCGTGAGCAACTACACGGTGAAATGAGCTCACTGACCTTTACGTTCATCTCAGCAGGAGTGTAACTGCCGCCGGACGGTTGCTCACGCATGTACACAACCAAAACGCGTTGTATGCGACTGGCTTCCTGAATGGGCACCTCCCCCCAAAGTCGTCCCCAGGTGCAGAAGCATGTCTTCCGTTCCGTTCCGTGAACGTTTTTTTGTATTTCTCAAAAACAACTAAACTAAGTCATAACTAAAGCACCAAAAGACTTATGATCGTAAAAGATTTATTTTTGATACATTTTCACATCAATTAAAAGTACAGCCTGAACAAATTTAACAAGAGGCACTATATAAAACATGTTTCATTTATGAAATACAAAAAATGTAAAATTATATTATATAACACCAAATTATTATACATATATTACATACTTTACTTACATACAGTATACACAGACAGCATGTTAATGACAAATCCTGATGATGATAAACACCATTTTACACAGTAACATTTTGATTATCAGTGAGTCAGTCGGTGTGTTCTAACATGCGCTGACTGTGTGAAGGCTTTGCCACAAATGTCACACCTAAACGGCCTCTGACCTGTGTGAATGAGATAATGCCTTTTAAGTTTAGAGGGAGACACAAAATATTTGAAGCAAATGTCACAACGATTCTTCTGGGCCGACTCTTTCATTTTAGGTTGAACATTAGTTGAACAAATATGTTGCTTAAGATTGTTTTCACTATTAAAACTTGCAGTGCACTTGTCACATTCAAACACAGTTAGTGGTTCACACCAGTAATTATCTGGCTGCATTTGATTCTCAACCACAGGACTCACAAGTTCATCACTAAGCATCTTGTTGCTACCTGAAATAGCTGTAACTCCTTTAGGTTGACATGGTACTTCTACATTATGTGCACTGCCATCATACTCATGTGACAAAGGGGGAGCTGCCATGTTTTGATTTTGGACAAGCTTATGTATTTCAAAGGCAAGTTCAGACGGAAATGAATAACTATAATGGTCTGTGGCCTGATTACAATTTTCTCTCTGCTTTTTCTCAGATTCACTATTCTCCTCTTGTAAGCCTACTTCTGGCACTGCCAGCCATTCAGTGTCTACTGGCTCTGAGCAATAAGATAAATCTCCATCAGTAAATGAGTTATGACCAACACTGGTACAATATGACACAGACTGCTCTCTTGCTGCATCCACATCAAAATCTGTACAATTAGTAAGGTTTTCAATGCTTCTATCCTGGAGATGGTTGGTATTTGTCAGTTCTCCTTGAATATAAAGTGAGATCCCGTTACTCTGTCTGCATCTGTGCTCGTGAACTTTTAGATGACCACGCTGTGTGAAGGTTTTGCTGCACAAAGTGCATTTGTGTGGCCTCATCCCAGAGTGAGTGACCAAGTGCCTTGAGAGCTTACATGGAGAAACAAAGTTCTTGAAGCATATTCGGCATGTGTGAAGTTTCCTTTTTTTACAAGTTACGTTACTTTTAGAGTTTGTCTTAAAGAGATTGTTCACTTTTGCCATGAATATTTCATGCCTGGTGCAGAGCAGCGCACTCACTCCATTACCAAGTGTAGGGTCTGTGTTCACAGATTTTTTCTTCGCTTTCAGTTTTCTGATGTTCCCCTGTTGATTGACTGGCTTGGATAGTTTCCTCTCACAGTGAGTTCTTTGATGAGTTTTCAGATGTGGCACTTGCCTGAATGCTTTCCCACACATAAGACACTGAAATGGTTTCAAGCCTGTGTGTACCATCTCATGTCTTTGTAATTTAGAGGCACTTGGAAAACACTTTAAACACCGGGAGCACTTGTGTTGTATGTTACCTGGATTTTGCATTGATTTAGCCGTCTTTGCACTTTTCACAGTCACTTTAGAAACATTTCTTAAGTGCACAACCTCATTCTTTTTTGATGTATGTGGCAACAATTTGTTATCCGATTTTCTTTTGTCATTCTGAATAAATACCATAGTAGGGGTCTGTTCCACAGAGATTAAATCAGTGTCAGTGTGTGTCTCAAAATCCTTCTTATGCGTTAACATTTCCTGTACTGGGACGTCTGCTGCAGCCCTTGTGTTAAACCCACCTATGCAAGAAGGCGGCCGATTGATATACAGTGATCGTTGTTTGTGATATCTGGACCACAGGTGAGTTCGACAATGGACCCTCAAGTGTGTTTTCTGACGAAATCTCTTTCCACACATCTTACAGCCAAAGGGCCTTTGTCCAGTATGAGTCATCATGTGCCTTTGAAGTTTTGATACAGATGGAAAACATTTTAAACATGTGGGACACTTATGTAAAGTGTTAATTCTCTGCTGCTTGCTGGTGGCATGGCAGGTTTCCCCCTGCTGTTCTGCTGATGTAATGAACTCAGAATCCTGAGGATCACTGCGATTTTCACTCCACGTTTCTGGTTTAACAATGATGTTCAAGTCAATGGGATCTGTACGACTGGGTTCAGGTAGATGTGTTATTGCTTCAGAATCAGACATTTTGATATTGTCACTGTTTTGCACAGTGGTAGGACTTCCCAATTCTTTTTGGTTCCCATGAATTTTATGATGCCGTATCAAATTCACTTCCAACCGAAACGATCTGTTGCAGATCATACACTGGAAGGGTTTCAAGTCTTTGTGCGTTAAGTATCGCTGCTCTTGTTCATCTGACTTCAAACAAATACTCTGACACTGGCTGCTTGTATTTAATGGTTGCTCTGTTTTTATAACTGCATCCGACTTGATTTCAGTCTTGTTCAGGTCCTGCACAGCATTTACGCTTATTTTACACTGGAGCTCCACTTCCACTGAGGAATTCACAGGAGTGCGATGACTGGTGGGTGGCTCCTGAGGTATTGCATCCATGACATTGGAGATACTGTTGTGAGTCACTGAGCCATCATTTACAGTCACAATTTCCCTTTTCCACTCTGGCTGGGAGGCCACAGTCCATGTTATTAAAGTGATATTACCACTGCCGTGTGTGTTAATCCCTGCAGGTGGTTTACTACAATTTGGTCGTTGGTTGGTTGGTTGAGTTAAAATGCCATCCCGTAGACGGTCTGCTGGAAGCCTTGAATGTTGGACTTTCTGCAAGTGCGTTCTTAAATGCTCAGCCTGTGTGAAGGCTTTTCCACAGATTTTGCAGATGAAGGGCCTCTGGCCAGTATGGATGACATAATGTCTCTGAAGTTTATACGGCGATGGGAAAGATTTTGGACAAACAGGGCACTGAGGCATTTTCAAATCGCCACCTTAGTGGTTTTCTCTCCCCCCCCCCCCCCCAATTGGTGATCCTCTCACTAGACCTAGGGGAAAGCACAGGGCAAAGCATGGCATTAAAACTTAAAGCAATTATGGAGGAATTCCAATCAGTGCGACTGACAACAGGAAACAAGTGATTTCATTACTATAATGCGACTAACCTCGCTATAATTAGCCTGACGTTCATACGGTGTATATCTTATGTTTGTGAATTTCGAAAACAGAAAAATGTCACCACAGTTACGTATAATACAGAAAATGTCTGTAACGTATTGCTGCAAAAGCAGTAAGCAGTACACCGATTTCCATTCATATGCTAACTAACGTTATACGCTGATAACAGACATTTGACAAAGGCGTTAACAACATAGCCAACAACAACCTTAGCTTTGCTGGCGAATAGGTCAAAGGTACTTACTATGTACGTCTGAAGTCCTATTACAACTATTGTGAGTTGACAATGTCGGTGAATTGTTAGCTTTCTTGCTAAGAGCAATACGATGCCACAATATCTGACGTCACCCTGGCAACAAGCATGTGCGCCCCTCAAAATGTACCGCGGGAAACAAAGATCTTAGGTTCCTGACCGTGGCAGACCTGCATTATGTGAGGAGATCTCGTGCCATGGGTGTTATTTTCATGATATTTATTTTTTTTAGATTGACAAGACGGAGGCTATGCGAAATTATACCATTATAATGCTGTATAGCCTATTATTATAAATAGGCTTGCAAACAATTAGCTTCGAACAGAAACAGGTAGACAGACTGACAACAACTGAGGGTTTTTCTAATTTGACAGGTATGGCCTTCTTCACTCTTCATTTACTGTAAACCATCTGTTCCCTCTGATATGTTCATTTTGGCCCTCAAACCTTTATTTCTTATTCTTCTGGGCCGAGGGGTCAGCTCCTCTATACTGTGCCAAGTGTTTGTGTTGTTTGGCTTTGTCAGTGTAGGCTACATATCTACGCCTCTGAAACACTGCCTCAGTGTTTTGTCAGGTTAAGCACTTTTGCACAAATTCTACAATACTTTTCAGGGGTAACAGAGAGATGACAATATGATCCCATTTAGTGTTGTGTCTAGATTTAGGTTTTTGGTCTGGCGTTTGGTGTCTATGAACCTAGTTTAGTCTAGCAAGACCCAGGCAGAGTAACCACAGATTTTTAAACCCCGTTGGATGTACTTCTTTTTCTATGGTTCTTAGCCTCAGTGTTTGTTGATATTTCTGGATATTTACATTCCTATATCTAGTGATGGAGAGAATCAAACAGGAGGTACGTGTGGGTGGGTTTTCTACTTTGGCTCCCCCCTTCTTTCAAGGAGCTGGAGGATAGCCAACAGGCTTGTCATGCTGCAAACATTTTGACTAGTCAAGTAAAAGTGAAATCAATAGGTCAATGAACAAAAATGAATCGCTACCAATTTTGATTATTGATTATTCATGCATGTTCCTGCTATGACAAGTCATAATATTTTAGTCTCATCTGAAAGTGTGACTGAGCTGGAGCATCAAGAATTGATCTAAATCCTGCTTATTTTTTCATATAAGCAATAGCTTAGGGCTTTTTCACAGCAGGCATTTTGACTAGTGATTGTAACACACAGGTGTAACTAATAACATTAAGTCAGTGTGCCAGCTAAATGGATTTCAGCCATCATTAATTTGATTATTTACACAAGTGCTTTTCCAACTGTGGCATGTCAAAATGTTTTCCGTGGAGAAGGCCTATGTCACAGCGCTATATGCAAGTCATTGCATTACACAGAAAGTATTTACCCAAAATTTTATAAATTAAACATACTTTACCATAAGGTAGAAATAAAGCTGAATTGTTTGGCCATCACGAATATATATTAAAAAAGAAAACAATGTAAATAGTAAAAATGTCAATATTGAGAAAAGTTTAGAAAATAATTCTAAATTTTAGTGTCTTAACATAGAACATTGAGAACTGAAGCAAATATTTCAGTGATTTATTATAGGAGAGAGATATTTCTAGTTATAATGCCTCTTCGCTTAATTTATAAATTGTGGCACTCAGTATATTAGTGGAAACACTGTACAAATGGAATTGAAAGCTCTTCATTTAAATTGCACTATTTATGTTGACCACAAGAGGGCAGCAGACACCACCCAATAGCATGTGATGGTTTGCCAGTTCAGCACATAGAACAAGTTTGATTAAGTCAGTGCTGTGACCATGAAGACATGCTTTCACAATATGTCAGGGAAAGAAAACAATGCATTATGAAACAAAGAGGATTCAAACATGAAAACAAACAAAACCACAGTCACTGAGGCAAACAGGCCACAATGTCAGGGGGCGTCTTCTGCAGCATGGCCGCTCCTGAGCTGGGCTCCCTGGCTGTAGCCCACTGCTATGGGGAAAGAGAGTCACACACGTCAGCCTGGTTAGCCTGGAGGAAGAAACACACAGTTAAAGTCCATGTGCAAGGCCACAATGACAAGGGCCGCAGGCGGGTACACTGCACACAAAGGACAATGTTAGCCACAACAGCCAGTTTGGTAGAAAATGTACATTTGACAAAACACATGAGAAAACTAAATGTCACCCTGTCTTTATTCATTTTGTGAGGAAACACAGTGGTAAAGACACAAAGAAATGTGTCTGCCATAGGCCATCACATCGCCTATGATGAGGGTGTGATAATATACTTGTGGCTTTGCTTGTGTCTCTATGAAAACATGCCCGCTGAAAGACAGTATGTGTTTACAATGGTGATCGACAAGTGGTTGTCGTGCACTGAATTTCAGTGGCAGAGCTCCTCCGTGTTTACTGAAATGCTGAGTCTTGTGTTTTAATGTTTTGTTACGTATAAATTCTTTTTAATTTAACTGTTGTTCCACCAAGGGAAAAAACACATGGATTCAAAACTCAACAAAGAAATGTTTTGCAAATGTGGAATTTCAATAATAAAGTTAAATCTAGTACTTATACATAATTGAAATACATTTCCACAGGCTGATGTGTGTCGTTACCTCATTTTCATTGCTCAATTTGAACAAAAACATTTTTCAATCGTCCTTGTAAACCATTATTTATCTGGTAAGACTGCTGAACATACACGCTTGTACATCAAACTCGACGACACCTTGCTTGGCATTCAGACTGTTACACACATTAAGAAATAAAAACAAAAAGCAAGTAATTTGAATCCGAAAACACTCTTGGAGGAATGTCTTCTACAAGTAATGTGGCTATTTGTGCCATTGCCAAATCTGTAGCAGTTTAACAGCTACATTTATTGAAAACAGTGAAATATAATCAAATATTTGTGGATGAAATGCATGGGTGTTTACTTGACTGAGATGTAGAGGTACATAATAAAAGTATTTTATCAAAGTAATACCCCTATGTTAACTCCTGTTTGACAGCTGACTCCTTCAAAAATTCTGAATCTCACCCTGGTAGGGCCCTTTAAAACCAAACAGGTGAACATTAACACACACTGCATATTTATGGGGCATTGGCTTGCTCGCTCTCATAAATAATTGCTTGTTTGTGCTTTTCAACCCTCAATAAAAATCTTCAGGCTCTATTGGCTGCCTCTATTGTTCAATTTTTGATAACAACAATCAAAACAACATTGCGGTGGGTGAAGATCAATAACTCCACTCTCCCGCCATCACAAGCGCGATGAAGAGAATAGGCGGAGTGAAGATGCATTCCAACTCAGATCATCAATACGGCTCATGATCTTTGAGAAAAGAAATGTTCCAGGAGCAATGGTTAATGGTGTTATTTTCTTCCCACATTGTCACACTGTGTCCATTGACACCCCCAACACACACACACCTGCCCTGCAGCTGTGTGTTGTAGCGTCCCTCTCCTATTAACCAGGTTGCCTTAGAATCAATAGAAAACATAAAGAGGCTTAATCTTTTCAGGTGCTCTGCGCTGATTGCCTATTACACAATAATAACACACCTTGAATCCCATGGAGCATGAGAGGGAGAAACACAGTCACCTCATCCGCACACATTACACACAGCCACCAACCAGTCACACAGTAAATCTATAGGTTTACAACTGAACAGATGGTGTCAGCGGTGGCACTAGGCCTTTATGAGGGGTGTTAGCTAGCGTGCTAAGAGAAATTCCACCAGAAACAGTGGGATATCATGGGATACAGTTTACCGCCTCATGGGATGAGACACTGCTGGTGTCTCCTTTTGTAGACTATGGTCTACAGTCTTCTGGTACGCAGCTTTACATTAGAGAAGTTCCATAAGACTCCTCTCAGAGTCAGAATAACAGCTGCTGCAGTAAACAACTTAAATGGAGGACAAAGTGAATTATTGGCTTAAGATAAGATAAGATAAGATAAGATAAGCCTTTATTGTCCCACAGCGGGGAAATTTTTAAGTTCTGGGATATGAAGTGGAATAAACACATCCTCAAAACTGCACATCATCAAAACCACTTGGAGACAGACACGGCTTTGTATTTCAACAATCAGCAGTGATAAACAGTCAAAATTCATGAACAGTTATGCAGTTTTTATTTTCCACATTCACTGATGTCCTGTTGTAAGTCATTAGGTGTTGGGCTGTCAGAGTCACTCCTCCAGAAAAGCCCCACTGAATTCCAGTGCTGTGGATGACTGGAGTCTGGTTGTTGACTCTGGCTGTGTTTCTACAAACTGAGCCAGCAGGACAGGTGGAGGATCTGGGAGTCGGGCAAGTCCAGGACTGGAACCAGGGCCACGGACGGACTGGACTCTCCGAGAGAGCTTCTCAAACTTTCTTCAAGTCCTGGTAGGTAGAGGTAGGGAGGGAGATAAGGGGGTGAGGGCAAAAGAAGAGGGAGGTGTTATTTTCATGAGAACCTTGGCTGGAGTTGGACATTAGGTTCTCATATAGATGTCCCACTGGGGCCGTCCCAGGCCAGGACAGAGGCTGCACTTAACCCTTCAACAAGAGAACATGGGCCTATTTACAAATTATTGGCATTCTTAAATCCTTGGCAGATTGTAGCCCCCACCACCATTCAACTCCCTGCAGTGCAGACATATGGTCAGCAAGGACTGAACTCTAAGCTACCCCTCCCAAACACGCACACAGAGTCATATACAACCAAACACATACACACAGAAGGAAGGGGGGGGCAACCATGCCATGCCCTTCTGGACAACTGAGCAGCTTGTTGGGGGGGGTCTAGTGGAATGGATCCTCTGCTCCTGTTGTGTTGGGATGTTTGGAAGCTGTGTTGGGACTATCTCTCAGTTTTACTGGAGCTGAGAGATATGTGTGTGTGTGTGTGTGCGTGCGTGTGGCCGGACTACAGACGGGCAGTGGACATGTGAGAATTCATTGAGCGTCTCAGAGCCTGGGCTTGATGACAGCCTGTCTATTTAGCAGTGGCCCGCTGGGATGTTGCCCCTTCCCTCCTCTGTTCCGTGCACTAATTGGTCACAAGTGTTCCTGTCTCATGGTTGACTGTCCTGGCTTATTTCTTCTGATTTAACATGTTGGATGGGACTTGGGTGTGGTCACTGTGATCTGGCACGGTCATAATAGAGTTATACATCTGGGAAAGTATGCTGTGTCACTTTTCTACCATCACTATTGCAAATGTCAATCTTTTTTCCCTTTCACAACAACATGCATCTCATATGATGCATGTAGAATGTAATTCGTAACCAGTTTTCACAGAGTCTCAGTGGACAAACACAAACTTATGTTCTTTTAATAACATCCACTAGTACTGCAGTACCACTATGTGATATTTAAACATGTAGAGAGAGAAATTGGGACAGAGAGGTTACGCGAGCAGTTCAGCACTATTTAATAAGCCTCATTCTCTTTCATTTGAAGCACACACAGCATGCCAAACATCCTTACAAAGAGCCCACACACCCTAATTAGCTAATATGCACTACAGCTTAAAATAACCCCCACTGAACACAGGCCCTTTTTGGAGGAAATTAAAAGCCTAAATATGTGTTATCAGAGCATGTGGTGCACCCTGGGAAGCAGGATCCTCTGGAGATGGCTAGCTGACAACTGAACGAGCTAGGGAGATCACAGACGGGATGGTTTTATTAGGAGAAGAAACACAACCTTCATCACACCTTGCGCACGAAGCCTATTTTATGTCAGGATGTTTTAATCTTTGTATTAACAGAAAGGAAATAACTGCGCTCTCTCTTTGAGAGTCACTTTCAGTGTCTGTGTACTCAGACATGCCTGCTTATGCATGAATGAGAGGCATGAGGGGGGTGAAGGTGACTTGAGTGACCATGCAATTTTGTGGGGGTTTTTTATATTTGTGAGTGAAAAGTGAGTAAAGGCAGACTGCGCTGTTCCAATCTGTATAAATGCTTCTGTAAAAACTACACAAAATCCTATGAACACGTCCCATCACACACCCAATCCCCATCCCCTGGTCTCTCAGCCCCCCTTTGGGCTACACAGGGAGCCTCATTGAGAGGCCCAGTGGACAGAGGCTGTAAGATTCAAAAAGCCATCACATTAGCAATGGGATGGAACTAAACCATCTACACAAGAGGACTGGCCATTATTCTGCTTCACGGGGAACACACAGGGAGCTGAAAAGGCTGCTGTTAAATCTCCCCGTTTTCCAAACCAAACCATTACTAATGCCCACAACACCCTTTTATGCTAAACATCAACAGCCATTTTTGTTTGAACTGATTAATACAGAAATATTGTAAGCCTAAGTGAATAGAAGGAGGGGTGTCAGTGAAGGCAGTGGTGAAAAGGAGAGAAAAAGGGGGTTCCTGTGTGGAATGGTTGATGCCTGCTGGGCTTATGGGGCTTTTAAGCAGTGGCCAAGGCCCAGAGCCAGTGGTTTTTAGTTGTGCTACACTGACTTCCAAACTGGTCAAATTATCCGGTAAACGAGGTGGTAATTAGCAAGTGTTGGCTCATGAAAATTGTTCATTTAGTCCAAGGAGACTGAACAAAGAGGCTGAGGGGCGGAGTGTGTGCAGTGGAGCAACAGAAAAACGGAAAACTTCCTTTAAAGCAGCTATAATCAATCATTTTATATCAACAACAAATCACATGCCTACTTGTATGTGAAAGGGATCGCTCGTAGTGATGAACCCACAGACAAATATTACCCAACTGTGCAGTTCCTCTCAGTTCTACGGAGCTTTATAGCGTCTTTCAGCTAATTGTTTTGGTTTTCCGGCCCACTTTACTTGACTGTTTTGGTTCACTCTCACCTCTGTAATAGTGTCATTTTCAAGACGCCAGAATCAGTGAGTGCAGGTTTAAGTATTTGAGGTACCCTTGTGTTTTATGTTTTGAGTATTTAGAAGCAAAGAAAATAAAACCTAGTCGATTTTGACACTTACTGTGTAAAATCATGGATTTCTTTAATCAATTTAATTTTTCTATAAAAATATAACAAGACTTTATTTAGGTCCTTCTCTAAAAGTTGAGGTTTTAGTTGAGTTGGGGGGGCCTATATCTTTGTGAGAACCTTTCGATCGTAAGTAACAGGTTGAGACAAGATGTTTAAAGGTTTCATTTGGAGCATATGTCACGTCTATCAGCTGTGAATCGTAACGCATGTAACCAAAGGGAGGGGGGCAGTCACATTTTGCTCCAGTGTTGTTGTCTGACAGCAGCAGTTGTGAGGCTGTGACTGCTAGCGCCAGAGGTGTTCCTTTTCCTCCTTTGACTTTTTGGATTCATCACCCAATGAGCGTGGGCTGTGACCCATAAAAACGCCCATGGGTAAGCTTCCAGGGCTTGGCTGTGCGTGCAGGATAAGGTAAGAGATTCCAGCTCAATGATGAGTCAGTAAATGGTTTTAGGGAAGCAGTCTGTGCAGTCCATAATCAAAGAAACATGTATTTCAAGGGTGAAGATTGAGGTTGATTTTGCTCCAGTAAACCAATGACCCAGTAACACAGTTAATGGTTTCTATAAAAAACTAACATTTTGGAGTGATTTCTATAGAGGAGCTTCAATAGTAAATTTTGATTCCAATTGTAGTAAACTTTTATTTGCCATATCTACATATATAAATGTAATATGTAAAATGTATATTTGAGATATTTTAACAAGATTCCTCCTCATTGCTAAATCCTCTTACTCTTCTATTGTGGATAATGACAGAAGAAATAAATGACATGCATCATATATCATGAAACAATGCTGAATAACAATTATATAATTAGGTAACAAAACAAATAGTACTGTTAGTCTGTCATGCATATCAACACATATTCGAAACAGATCAACCTTTCTCCCCATTCATCACTGGTAACCATAATTTCACGTTCCTCGAAAAGATGAGTTATGTCAAAGCTAAAAATGACAGTAAGATGGCTGGTTTGGCACAGATTCAAAAATGTTAATTGACTGCTTCAGCGATGACTTGACAACTGAGCCCGTGTGATCGATGTGCTCGTCGCCCTTTTCCCTCCGAGAGAACATCTCTCAGGATAAAACAAATACCATTCCACATTTGCCTTGACAAGAGCCCAGAATCCTGGGAGCAGGAGATGGTGGCATATAAAAGTGTAATGATGACAAAAGACTGTGCCAGCTGCTTGGGTTACTGTACACAGTGCAGACACAACAAATGACTTACAATAATTAAACACAGGAAGGAGTGGAGATCCTCTGGAGAGACTGCTTCCGAGAATACCTTATGGAGTTTACTTAACCAATGTCAGCTCAAACTTTCTTTGAAAAGAGAGTGCAGAGAGAGACGGGCTGTCACTTTGTTTCCATTAATACGGTGATGTAGAGCTTAACTTGCAAGAGCAGTGCATCTCAGAAGTGTTGCCTTCAAAAGAACAGCTTATTTAGGATAAATCCTCTCAATGAGTGTAAATATTAGATCAATCAAAGCTTATGGGTAGTGTCTTGAGCAAGATACATGTCCAGTGACATACCTTTAACAATCTCCTGTGCCAGTGAGTGGTTGTACTTGTAGAACGCCCTGGCACACATCGGCACCAGCTCAGCATCCATCTTCTTCATGGCTTTCTTGAACGTAGCGCCAACTGCTTCCTTCACACCGGTGACCTCCAGGTCATCGCCGAGCACAGCCAGGGAAAGCGAAAGGGAAGCGCTACACATGTCAGCAGACATTACGGTGTGGCACTCTATGGATCCGCACGCCACCTTTGTAGTCACGTGACCGGAAGTCCTTTTGGTGGGGTCATCCTGAATTGCAGTTACATGAAGCTCAACAGCTGCGCCCTTGGGTAAGGCAGGTACCACAACGACCAATAATGGCGCAGGTTTGATCTCAGGCTCCCACAGCAAGTCCTGCAATGCAGATAAATGGTATTAAAATTAACTGGCTGGTAAATTATATACTGGGTCGTGCCACACACCACAATCAAATGTATGGCCCCCTCCTGTTGAGATACATGCTGTGCTTTCTCACCACAAACACTACTCTATCAACATTAAACCTTATTGTAAAGCACATCACAAAACTCTACCACACAGCACTAGGACAGGCTTTTTACTTGACAGACTGACAGCCTATCAATTAACATGAGATTGTGATGTGACCCTTGGTAATGATAGTGTACAAACAATTCAGAAAGAATCCATACTGCTTGCAGCCACCGTAAACAAAATACACAAATGCATTCACTTCGAGCTGCTCTCGCTAACATGACAGGTCCTATCCAAGATGACTTCTCACCTCTCTAAGAAGATCACTCACAACATGTTATGGCAGTTTCACCACACACATTTAGCGGAAAACTGCCTCAATTTTATCTACACAGCCAAAATCTCTTTATATTTTTCTCCTCCGGACTGAGGGCCATTAGCAGTAACAAAATGTCTTGGAGCAGTGCTACAATGTGGCCCTCTAATAATACTTGGCTGTGGCTTCATCTGCTAATGGGAGAGAAATGAGTGTTTTATATAACCGTCATTTCAGTCGGAGTCGATAGGGCAAAAACACTTAACCCCCTTTTCAATTTGCTGGATCAATTTTCATCCACTTACACCCCACTTCGTAAGTGCAGAATAATAACAGGTTACTTACATTTTATTTTGATATTCACTCACGAAAAAAAAAGAGAGAAATCATTGACAAGAGCAGACGACTGCCTCTTTGTCCCTTCAACAGACGAGCCCGTCATGACCCAATCAGCCAGATTCACTGAGGCAGCACTTACCTTCAGATTAAACTTTAGCAAACACTTAATTGTGTATTCCAGAAAAAAGGCAAGTGTCCTGAATGAGTATGTGTGTAGGGGTAAGGTTAAGATTTCTTTACTCTGCTGATTTTGAAGAGAGCCTAGCTTGCGGTTATCAACAATAACAATCACAAGAGCAGAGAACAATAGCCGTGTCAGCACGGACCTCTTAGCATGTCAGACAAAGTGACAGCACACATACGTGTCCTATGCTTTGATAAATGTTATATTAGCACTTCTGGCACAGGCTAGGTATTCTCCTAGAGGGAACTGCTCCTGGACTTGTCAATAATGATTGAACATGGAACAGAGAGCGGGAACTGGGGAGAGAAGTGACAGGACAGGGGGTCTTGCTCAGCCAGGCTTAAAGGCCACCCTGCAGGCCTTGGGTGCTGAGGTACTATACTCAACCGACCATCCACTAGGAGATCAGAGGACTTCAGCACTGCAGCACCAGCCTCTGGCAGGACTTTATTGTCACGGCACAGTTGCTGACTTTTTGTCAGAGCTGTCGGACGAGGTTACATCAGTCCCTTTTTGTTTCTTTATTAATGCATCCACCAAAATGTTACATTAGGTGGAAGTTTGTTCAGCAGTTCTGTTGGACTAAATGTGCTAATGGTGCATTATTGTGTGTGTGTTTCCGTATGTGCACGTGTTGTGCACGTGTGTATATTTCAGACTTGATTGTGGTCAGAGCTCCATCACTGTGTGTTCCCATGCCAGAGGAGTGAGAGTGTGAACACTGGCTGAAATCCCTACCTGACCAGAGATAATTTATTAAATTAATCCAATAAAATACAAACTTTGATATATGGTGGAGCTGAGTGCTGGAGTGGCAAGTTGGGAGGGCAGGCGAGTGTGTGTGTGTGTGTGTGTGTGTGTGTGTGTGTGTGTGTAGAGGGCTCTGTTTCGCTCTACACCAGCCACTTAACACAATCCATCTCATTACTTCATCCCACTTCAGTTCCAGAGCATGCAGCCATTCCCCCAGTGCTCCCTCACTCCGTAGGCAGCAGGTAAACGCATGAAGTCTGGATCTGCTGTGCTCAGCTCTCCACACTGATGGCGTGTGACCTGCCGCTCCTTATGTTTGTTTTCTTTCTCCCCACTTTCCTCTTTTTAAGTCGCGTCCGTGCGCCTGGAGCGTGCGGCGGGTTGGAGGGCCGAGAGGCGTGAAAGCCGAACGGTAAACACGGTAATAAGGAAGTGGTGTAAAGGCGGGGAACAGCGGGGAGCTGATGGGACTGCGCTGCTTAGCCAGTTCCCCTACATTTCCTGCCCAGCGGGAGGCCTTCAGCATGTGGCTCTATGTCTCAGCACTTACTGTAGTGCTGTCAGTCTGCTATAATATCCCTTCCAATTCACTCCCTCATTCACTCTCTTTTCTTAAGAGTCCGCTCTGAAGCTCGTCAGACTGTTTGTGTAAATGAAACACACAGGGCCATGTCAACGGGGTGAGGAAAGGTTTAAGAGTATGAGGCCATTAAAAAACCATGCCAGATGCCAGAGTTACTTCAAAAGTCCCAAGTACGCATTAGAGAAATAATGTTAAAAGGGTTTACTGTGGTATGCAAGGAAGAAAATCTCCACGCTGCAAATTCAGCACTATTAAATTAAATTTACCCCCAATCAAAATTTCAACAAAACTAATCATTTCTTTAAAAATCTTTTCCACATTTCCAAAATAACCTGGCATTTATGAATAGTGCATGTGGAAATAAGTATTTCTAGTCTTAATAACTAAAATATATATATATATATATATATATATATATATATATATTTAAACCTGCTTAATAATTATTTTTACTCAGAACCTGTTATTGCTACACAAGGGGTCTGTTTAACATTTATTGACTTATCACATCAAAATCTCCCTGTTCATCAAACCCTTTGCACACACAGGCTCTTTATGGTTTAATGCACCGTAAATACAATTTCACACTTGTAGCGACTCCAGTATGCTCCCAATTAACCCTGCAAGCTTCTTCATCCACCTGATTAGAGAAATTATCAACGCACAACAACAACATGGCCCTGTGGCTTCACAGATACGCAAGGCACTGGTGTTTCTATCATTTCACTTCACAGGTCTACTGTCTGAAAAGACACTGATAAGTATACCATTTATATTTTTGTATATATAACTGTAAGGCAACACAATCCAACATTTGACATCTGGATTTCAATCAGCATCCATAACTTAACCACATGTTACATGTTGTGCTTGTGGTAATGAGGATGCATTATAAAGAACAGATGCATTTTGGGACTGAAGAAGGGATGAGAAAAAGAGGAAATTTAATTTTTAATTAAAATATTTTTGTATTAATAATACAACCTATACTAATTGACTCCAAATAAAATGCAATATGATGTATTTAAGTACTTACTTTTTTCTCAGTGACTGTTTAAGATCAAACATTAGGTATAACTTTTCCATTTTATTTTTATTTAAAATTTGAGTTTTTAGTTCAGTTTAGTTCAGATTACACATAATAGATTGTTGTGCTGCAAAATATGACATCACATTATTGCCTAGCATAATGTTTGGTTCAGTCCATGTATCAACATATTTTCTCTCTTTTTATCTCTTTCTGTAAAACACTTCATAGCTTCTCTTTTGAAAGGGCTATACAAATTAGGTTTAGTTGGTTACTAACTTATACTGTTACCACAATTTAATCAATCTGAATTGCCTGTTTGTTTGAAGACATCACCTCATAAAGCTGCTTGTCAATAAAGAAAGACTCTTTTTGCTAATGCCAGCTGGTGGAGGTCTTTCTGTGGGAGTTGTGTTATCGGTGCTTGACCTGAGTTAAACATTCTAATTACAGTCAGTTCAAATGTATAATCCCCACCCCAGGGAGAGAGCATTTCACCAAGTTTGGGATGAAACAGTAGCCCCCACCACAGCCCTCCCTCTCCCTATCTTCTGCTGTACTTTATACATCTCCTATTGAAGTGGAAGAGAGGGGAAAGTGTGAGGGCCAAGTTGGGAAGTCACACCAAGATGATCTGCCTCATAGGCAAAAATAAATAAATAAATAAAAGAGCGTGAGGTCAGGTTAGTAACCCACCACCTAAGCTAGCTCTATTCTTAAGGGGAGAACTCACCTGTTTACAGATGGAGCTGTCAATCAGAGCCGCTTAATCTGAGAAAACATGGTCTCCTGGTAGCAATCCTGGGTCAGCTAAATTAATATTTTTTTATTTTTCTGACATACCGCATGAAAGCACAACAGATGGACGATGTTGTCCATCTTCAGTGACCTCTGACATGAGCCTAGACTTGTCATGTCCCAAAGCTTGGCCCTGGGTTAGCCTTGTTATCTGAACGACCCAATCTGCATGCTTAATTGATGGTACACTGTCAGTGCTTTCAAGATGTCTATTCCACTGTGAGTTACAATAAGGCACAGTATGTCATAGTATATGTATTTGAATTCAGAAATGATCATGTGAAAGGTTTGAGAATATGATTGCTGGCCTTAAATAACACACATCATTTTATATACTGCTATACTTTTGTGGAATTGACACAAAGTTGACATCCTCTCTCTAGTCTTTAACACCTTTCACCACTGAACAGAGCCACATGTTGGAGGTGGGCTCCTGCCCATCTCCCTTAGGCCCTATTCCCATGGCTAGACAGATTACTGTGGGAGGAGAAGGGCTGCCAGGGGAGACTGGAGCCCCTATTAGACGTATGGAGCTGGGGTTGTAAGTTGGGGCGGTGGAATGGAGGGAGGGATGAAGGGAGGTGGCAGGAAAGAGGGGTGGAGAGGGGGATAAGCTGCTCTGAGGGTTGATCGGAGCTCCAAAATGGTGTGTGGGGGCAAAGGATTAGGGAAGCTCTGAGGAAGACATCTGCTTCTGTGCCAAGCTCCACATTATCAAAGACACCAGCGTTTCCCACATCATCAACTTTTCATGAGCGCACTCACTGGTAAATATCAGTTGCAGTGGCTTGGGTCTCGGGGGGGCAGAGAGGGGCGAGGAACTTTCCCTTATTTCACAACTATAAAATACAATTCTGAAAGGCCTCTCTGAAAAACTTGGATAACATATCAAGTTTCTCTTCTTTTACTTATTCATCAACACATGAATCCCACTGTCTTTTAATCCATTAAATATGTGTTCATTCTATGTGGGAGTAGTATCATATTATAAGTATGATCAATATTTCCTCTGCATCTATAATAAAACAGCCAGTCATTGCACTTCTTCTTAACCATTGGTATATATTTCATAAACAAAAACTTTACTCCACAGTGGCTGACCTTCTCTTCCTCTGCGGCCCTCAGCATGCTCTCCCAGACGGCCCTGATGATGGGGATGTCTTGGTGTCTTGTGGTGTAGCAGTGGGCCTGGACAACATGAGCTAGAGTCAGGCTGCTGATCACTGCCTCCAGAACTTTCTTCACATAGCTGAAGGACAAGTGGGCCTGTGTCCTGGTGCCAGCCTTTACCAGCTGCATGGTACAGGGGACCAAAGCGATTTGGCCAGCGCAGAAAACCAACTGATCAACCTGGAGGAAGGAGCACACAAGAAAAACATGGCAATGTTGGCTTTATTATGGTAAAACCTGCAAGGCTGTACTTTGGCACAGTGGTGTTATGAGGTAAATACAAATGTCAGTATGCTAACGTGCTCCAAATGAAAATGTTAACGTGCTGATGTGTAGTAGGTATAATGTTTTCCATGCTCACCATCTTAGTTTAATGTGTTAGAATGCTAATGTTTGCTAATTAGCACTAAACACGAAGAACAGCTGAGGCTGAGGGATGTCGTTAGTTTTGCAGGTATTTGGTCAGAAACCAAAATATTGGACATTGGAAATTTTGACCTGATGATGGTGCTAGTTGAAAGTTAAGAGATCTCAAAACCAAAAATGTGAACCTCATGGTGGTGCTACAGGAAAGACACTCAGGAAATTACCAATGTCAGTAGGATACATTGTCTGGAAACCACGAATGTCTGTACAAACGTTTGTGCAAATCCATGCAGTAGATTTTGAGATATTTCACTGGATAAATGAAAGCTTTGGTGCTGGGTAAAAAGTCAGAGGATCACAAAAGTCATTAGGATTTATCCTCTGGGGTCAACGAATGTCTGTACAAAATTTCATGGCAATCCATCCAATCTTTGTTGAGGTATTTCAGTCTTAACGAAAACGTTGGATTGACTGACCGACAGGCCAACGTTATCATCCCTAGAGCCGTGCCGCTAGTGTGGCTAAAAACAAGTAAGGGCTACAGTTTTGGTAGGGTATTGCCACCCTGGAGCCCAGTGCTTGAACATTTATATCACACATTCACAAAAACACACAGGCTAAAAGGCTTACATCTCTCTAATAATCCATGCTTGACACTTAATTACAGCCTTTTAGAGAACTGTTGTGGTAGGGCAGTGTTTGGAAGTGATGCCGAACAAAAGGAATACAAACTTATTTCTAAGGGAAAAATCTGCCCCTCAAGGCCAGAGTGTGAATCTGAGTCACAAATGTAAATTGAAAAAAACAACATTAATTTGGTAATATTTATCTGTATATTCATAGATATGAAATTAAAATCCCAACAGTGATTGTTTAAAGCTTTGCCTTTGTAGCGAAAGTGGTCACTGGTGAGTTTGCAGAGATTTTGTACAATGTATTATCAGGACTTAATAATTTACTCATTCAATTTCAACAAACCTCAAAACTCCTTTCTGCACTGTATTATGTGTTAATTTAGAAAGTAAAAGATAAGAATATTTAATTAGACAACTATGAACTTTAACACATAGTTTCTATTCAACCAGAAAACTAGATGTAAGAAACAAGTCATCAAACCCCAAAATGAGTTTTATTTAAAAAAAACAAGTACAGTATTAATCAATGAGGTGCTATAATCAAATTAACATTAATTATAAGCTGATGTTTGAGTAGCACTGCATTAATTAACAAGTTCCACCTCTGCCATTTTTTAGCATCTTATCACCAACATTTCTCATTTCACAATCAGGTATTCTGTGAGAAGCCTGCCAATGTATCTCCGTGGCACCAGTGTTATTTATAAGCACAATTAAGCATGTGATAATAAGCTCAATTCTCTGCTAAATACCTCTGTTAGAATTAAGTTTCTTGTATAATGAAACCTGAAGGAAATCTATCTGTTTAATGCAGAGAGATGAGTGGGGATGAGGAGCAGCATTAAGGAGGTCAGGTCTTTAGAGACCCTGTAGCTCACCAGTGTTTGAGCTTGGATGGCATTAGTGCTGGACACTGCTGGTCAATGCAAATAGCTGTTGGTGACATGTTGATAATTGCTGGCCTATGCAGGGACCCTGGAGCACATGCAGATCTCCAGGGAGGATCAAGAAGGCCTGAATCAATTGATACATGGCCTGAGACAAGGTCCTTCACTGATTAGCAAAGACACAGCCAGGGGTATCATGTTTTACAGAGATCACCAGGGTTAGCGTGGACCAGAGGTATTACTTAAGACTTAGCACCCTCTCAACCAAACTTCTTATCCCACTCATTTCAAACAATCCCTTTGTTTTCTTTACTTGGTTCAGCTTGATAAAGCCTAAATAGAGAGGTCATGGCACAACTTGTTCAAAGGAGGAACTTAAAACAGAATATTTTCCCCTTACTGAAATGTATGTCTTTTATGGGACACTAGCAGAACATGATGCTTGCCGCACAACTGTTTAGCTAGCGGGCTGACATGGTCATGGCTATTTCCATAATCAGATGATTTAGCCATGATCCCCAGCTCCTGGGTTCACTTGTCAACTTTGATGAATCTTCCACTTCCATCTCTGCTGCTCCAAATTACTGGGACAGTGCGGGAGACAAGAGATGGAGGGAAGATGGGAAGAGCGACGCAAGTGAGTGAGGGGGAAGAAAGGGAGGAGATAAGGCCCTCGCTGCTTTCAACCAGTTGGATCAATCACCGGATCATTTACCTGCAAGCACAATCTGCCCGAGCACCTGCATTACAATGTCTGCCTAACATAAAAGCCAGATCCCACACATCAACAACAAATTGTCATTGGCATTCCATTTATGAGCCATCAAATGCCATCATATCCACTCCAACAAAGACTGGCTCCATCAGGTTGGATGGGTGGCCAGAATTTCTTAACAAGCTTGTCCTCATGAAAAGAGCTTGCTCCATTTTGAATTCATAAAGGCTGGTTACCATTTGTCTATTTGAATATCAAAAGGGGCTAGCATGGGGCCCCTTGACTGTTAAAGGCAGACTCCCATAGCTTCTACCAAGCAGGTGTGTGATGATCAATTATTAAGGATCCCGCTCTGGTTACTCTTAGTGGGAGGTGGAATTGGGGATTTGGGGGTTTGTGGTGGTGGGGGCACATCTTTCTGTGGTGAACCTGGATCGGGGACAGACAGTGGAGAAGGGAGAGCAAATACTATTTACATAAAATTAACAGTTCAAAAGAATGAATTCACACACCAATCAAACTTGTTAATTGACTGTCAATGGTGTGTCCCTGAATATACAACACAACTACATTATTCATCTTAGGCCTTGACAGGGAAGACAGGCCAATTTGCATGGGCGTTCTAAACGTGATCAACAACCACAATGCCACATGCATTTTTAATAGGCCAGAGATGGGATCCTTTAATATTCATAAGGGTCAAACAATTGCATATGACAAACTTTCTATAACAAGGTAAGTATTTTTCAAATGCTAGTCTTAGCAGTCTAAATGGCCCACAGAGAAAAGGTGAATCAATACTACATGTCCATGCTGGTTTAATTCTGTTCTACTGCTTGTTAATAATATTTGATATTTGCTGTCATAACTTTAAAGGTTTTCAGAAATTTCAGGCTTTAGCAGCCGGCTTTTGGTGTTTAAATTAAAAAAAATATTTTTATTACATATTAGATCAGTTTTTCCATCAGAGAAAACATACAGTAGCTATAGGTGAGCAATTTGGGCAAAATTCATATCACAGCAATAACAGAGCAGTATCTAATTTTCAATATTTAAAACAATATTTACTAAAGAATGTAAGATGATTAAAAAGTTAAACTCATGGTTGTCCCATTTAGTCGACTGGTCAAATGTTTGTTTTTTATTGTTTCACAATAACACTTATAATTAATTTAAACATAAGAATTCCAAAAAATATCACAATATCTCTTTCTGGGAAAGCAGAAAGAGATATAAAAATGAACTTTGACACAAACTTAGCTCAAAACTCAAAAGCCAAACAAGCTTCCAAAAGTCAACAACTAAAGTGACCACAACACTTTCCTGCTTAGTATTAACTAAGCTGTATTTTTGCTCATGCTTTATCGACCCTTATTTCATGGCTACAACACCATAATTTTTCTAATAAACCCAATGACATGTCAAAAGGCCACCATCCCCAAAGACATTCTCTCTCTCTCTCATCCCTGTGAGCTGCAGACAGTAACATATATGTAAATGTACTCTGGAAGCGCCTGGCTGTGTCCGCTTCCAACCCTTAACGGTGTCTCGTTTCAGGCTGGAGCGTCTGAGGTGTTTCTAATTGCAGTTTTTGTCAAAGAGCTTCCAGAGATGACCAGACAGTGCTAGACTATATTCACATTGGTGTTAGAGCCCTCTGGGCCCCCATCATGTTGAAGACGTCTCTGAGTGTCATTAGCAGATCTTTGGAATGGTATAGATGAACTGGGCTGGCCTGGATAAAATGACCTGGTATTGACGAACAGTCAGGTTTTTCTGCCTGGTTCCAAGGACAGAGAGAGGTGGAAAACTGCTCCACCGCTCCTATCAGATATGCTAATGGTCACATTTCTCCCCATTGAGACCTCATGCATAATTTAACCAGGAAAATGATAATACAAAATGTGTAAAATAGGTTAGATTAATATGGTGTAACTTTTCCCTTATGCAAGGACACATGTAACCAAGCTAAAAGGGTAATGGCAGTACAGTGTAAGCTACAGGGTGGGTAATTAAATGCAAAAAGTAATTCATATTTGTGATATGTCCTTTCATGGAGATGTTACCACATCTTTTAAGTGTTGTTTACAGCCTCACCATAAAGTAAGGGTAAATGAGTGCATCTTCAACTAACCAGGGCAAGGCTTTCCAAGTGATAGCTGAAACTTTTTAAAGATTATTTCTGGAAGTTGTATGCCTTTATTCAACACTTTATAGTGAATATAGACAAAATGTTAAAGGAGCATGACATGTGTGAGTAGCACTAGGTCAGATTCAAACCAAGGATGCTGCATTTACATGGTATGTTCCATCTGAAACTTAATGTAATATATAAACTATAATTTACTTTAAATGGGACACTCTTTGATTCACTTTTAATCCCTTGTGGAACATTCTTAATATATGTGACAAATTTCCAAATTTCTGTCTCGACTCTTTTTTCACTTTAGTAATTTTCTTCTTTCCTTGAATATTTTAGGGTTGGCAAATAGTTCAAAATAGTTCAAAATGTGGGGATCAAAAAAACTGAGGTTGAAGTTTTGTTGAATGTATTTAAGTGCATATATTATTTCTGCTTTTTGGCAGGGATTTGATATGCAACGACTGTTTAATCCTTGTGTGGTGGATGGCAGTTTGTCAGGGATGTGTGCTGTGATTTCATCTTGAACTGGCTTCAAGTCTGTGGGGCTCTTTCAGCATTAGTGCATTCAAAGCAGATCACGTCTGGGAGTGGGAAATGATAAGAGATGGGCTCATGTTGTGCTGCGCCCTGAGGAAATCCTGCCTCTTCTGACACCTCATTTCTACAAATACAAACCTTTCAGGAGAACCACAACCGTTCTTCCATCTACAGAATCTCTCCCCATGTTAGGCTTCTCATTTAAGGCTTCATGGGAAGGGGGAGGGAGATATTTGCCTTTTTTATTCCCTCCTCTTTTTTTTTCCACCATCTCTATTTTTTGCTTCCTGTTTGTGCTCCAGTTTGAGCCTAACCCCTGTATGCTCAACTGTCACACAAAATCAGTGTTACTTAAACGGCGACATAAATAGCCGTATGAAGTGCACAAAGAAAGGCAAGTATAGGGCATTTCTGAATGCATTCTCTCAGGTCTAAAACTACACATTTATTCAGAAAACAAACCATAAGCATATGTTCAAAACAAAAGGTTATTACGATGACAAATTTAGAAGAATGCTAAAAATTACACAACTATAATGAGCCATTGTTGAGGCAATGTGGTGGTCAGTCAGTCTGAGCCAGGGACACTGGCCTTTCCCCAACCCCCACCTTCTCTAAGCTTATGTGTATTTTTCTGTTGTGCCTGGATGTCTGCCCTCGACATGCCCACTCCATAGACACTGAACCGTGTGGAAGAGTAACACTGTCATGTCAGCTCTGGTCAACTTTATGGTGGTCAGGAGCTGCCGCTCAGTACTATAACCAAGGTCAGGGGAGCTTGACTGCTGGATGCTCAGGGAGACACATCTGAATGCCAACAGGCATGAATAAACGAATAAATAAATAAATAAATCATTCCACCATCATAAAAACATTTTTTACAACAAAATAAAACTAGTTTTGATACAATTTGGTATGTTTTTTTGTGTTTTGTTCTTGTGTAAATGTACTGTTGCTATAATGATGTTGAAATGAAAAAAAATAAGATCAAATAAAACATACAACATTTTTTCAAAGTTGATGTAATAAAATTTTCTGCTGCTGTTGAGTACTGTGCCACAGCAGAACTGGGCTGTGGATGAAGAGTGATGGAGGGGAATGGTTTTTCAATGCGTTAGGCAAAATGCCCTGCTGCCTTCAACTGTCCCGACCTCACATTTTTTGACAAATTGGTTGTGAGGCTTTTACGACTGATGCACATATCGCAAAAATCATTTCTGCCAAGCTTCCTCTATGACCTGCCCGTGGGACATGACAAGCCCCTCCATGCATCGCTCTATCAAACCGAATCTTTCCAGGACAATGCAAATTATGACAAATTCCATCATCCTGCATTATGCGCTTTCCTGCTAATCTCCCTAATTCGAGAGAATCGGGGAGGGTCTCGCTGTTTCAGCTGTGGGGCATGTTGTCTGATTGAATGATGCTGAAACTGCAACCCTCAACCCCCGTTCTTTCTCCCTTCCCAGCTGTGACCACCTCGTCTCTTCTGTCTTTTCATATTTTTCCTCTTTTTGAAGCTACATCTCTTAGTCTGGCTGGTAGTGGAAGCACTAACTTAACCTGGGCACAAAAGAATTATGTCAACACAAAGTGCTGTGGCACAACCATTAAAGTGTAACTGTCAGTAGTGGTGAAGCTAAGTAAGTCTGTGTGTGTGTGTGTGTGTGTGTGTGTGTGTGTGATATGAAGGATAGGACCACAGTGTGAAATGTCTATTCTGCTTGAGACAGTGTGAATGTCAAAAAAACAAATCAGCCTGCGACCCAGTGACATGAAGTTGCTGGTCCAGAGAGAAAAGTCCTCTGCGCCCACATCCAAAACATCCAGTTAAACACACAAACAAACCCTCTCTTCCCTGCCCCGTTGCTAACTCCATTGCTTGTAATGGACACAACATGTAGTTCAGTATTAACAAATAAAAGATGAATAACAGACAAACAAAAAAATGCAAGACAGAGTGAACAAGACGGTGCAGAAAATGCATTGGAGAGCAAAAAGAGATGTAGTCCCTTCTTGTCTCAACAGATGGCAGTATGGCTGCATTAAAAAGGCAGCTGGCATATCAACAATGCTGTTCATACAGAGTCCACTCAATCCATGGACAGGCTGGCTAGACAACAGTGAAATCTTCTTGGATTTTCTTTCATTTTCTTTTTCTTGAACAAAGTCAAAATGTTCACATAAATAAGCCACAAAGTCCACCAGTGCAATGCAGGAATATAGATGAAGGGAAATTTGGAAAAATGATATGATTGTTTGGGGTTTTCATTGCAATAAATAAGTGTTATATTTATTTTTATTATCAAATGCTGGAAATCCAATGAAGATGAAAGGTGTCTATAAAAAGATTAACGGTAAAAATAATACAATAAAAATATAAATCTAAAAAGAAAGATCTTCCATCTAGGAAATCCTTGCTTCTACTTACTTTGGAATGATAAAAAAATGTTATTTTACTGTAAATGTGCACCAGAGATAATAATATTCTCACTATGGCAAACTGATAAAATACAATGTGCTGAAAATGTACTGAATCCCTACTGAAAAATAGAGCAAATATTAACATTTGTGTCAGAGCATCAAATTCAACTCAATAAATTTTGACATGTGGAAAATACTGTGTACTCTATATTATATTGAATGAACTCTTACCCTGAGCATCTCAACTTCATTGCATTACCTAGACTCGCGGGGCCTCACATCCCCTTACATAATAAATCCATAATATCAATAATAAATATATATTAAAAGTGAACATGCTGATATGTCCGCAGAAAAAACAGGAGACTGTATATTATTAATCTGCAGCAGTTTTTGCCTCAGTAAAGCGTGCTTTGATGACAATGGCATTTGGAAAATGAATGACCCAGGTTAAAAGTTACTACTCAGAAGAATTGCTCCATGTGAAATTTATGATGAAGCGAGTGGCCAAAAGTAAATGGAATGTAAACGCTAACTCTTTTCTGAGTCATCTCTAATACTGCAAAAAAAAATAAAAAATTCACTCCACAAATGAAGCCAAAATGGCAATGCTAGCACACTGTTGCATGTGGATGTAATAATTGTTTCCAACCAGAGGCCTGTGCAACTTATAGAAACATAGGGGAGCATGATAATTACAGAAATCATCTATAATAGCTGTTTCCTAAAATACACAGACTACAGTACAGTGCTGTACAGCAGTCAGTAGGTGAATCTGCTGCAGTAACAAGCCATCTCTAACAGCTCCTCAGTCTGGGTTGGTGACAATTAGCGTTATAAACCCTGTGCTTGTTGGTAACATATCAATCATGGTTTCTCTTTGTTACTACATTTATTCTGTGCTAACAAAATACTCTATTTATAAAATACTAGACTTTTTTTCTGTTTGGCTGATAGCTATACATCAAAAATATGGAAGCATAATGCTGTTTTTTAAATTAAATTGTCTTACTGCTAGATTCCTCTAATGTTTCTGTGTCTATTGTTTTGGATACAAGATTTTGGCTATGAGTAAAATATGAGTAAAAAAAAAAGGTAGGGGGTTACATTTCTCCCTGACGCTGTTCCCTATTAGTTTCTGTATGTCACCACATTAGTATGTGTGGGAACTGTATTGTTTTGTCTGTATTTGCCACACGTGTATATTTCACAAGGAGCATGTCCCAGACCCTCCTTATCTGTGTGTATACGTGTGTGTGTGTGTATACGTGTGTGTGTGTGTGTGTGTGTGTGTGTGTGTGTGTGTGTGGGCCCTGTCAGCTATGCCCTCTCGTCACTGCAGGGGGAAGAAACACACCCGGGCAGCTCTGAATATAGTGGCTAGTTACCATAGTAATGGGATGGTCATACGTCTCTCCTCTCTCAGACAGTGATGGGAGTGGACAGGACACGCCGCTATGCTTTTTATCTATGCATTTGGTATTCAGTTATTTCATTCCACAAATAAAAAGCCAAGCCACTCCACCTCTCCTTTTTCCGTATTCAAATAGAGGGGTAAAATGGGAAGTAAATAGTTGGATATGGGGTAATAATTCACACATGGGACTACAAATAATGATGTGTTTTGACTGAGTGTTTGTGATTGCAATTGTAATAGCGCGAGTGTCTTGGCGGATATCTGCAGTGGTGGGATTTTACATGACGCTTTTCAGATGCCTTCTTGATGTCTCTGAACCATTCACCCCTCCACTGCTCATCAGCAGTGACAAAGTGAGAAGCAAACAAGCACACACACACACACACACTCATGTAGCATGTGGTTCTCCCAAATAAAAAAGCAGAGTCTACTATTTATCAAATAAAATCATATTCATACATCATAACTGATTACATTAATCTACATTCCATTAAACGTTCTAGTATTTTCTATTCATATACTGTAGCCCCAAAATGATTACGCAATGCTTTTTACACAGAAAGTAGTGAAGTAATTTGCAAATCTGCAAAGGTGAAAGACTCCTGTACAATTAGGTGGCTGACCATCCACTACAGACACCAGAGATCTGTGTCTCTTGAGGCTTCCTAGGTGATCAAGGATGGTTACGTGGCACACCTATGTGTATATGTACACACATGATGTATATATATTTATATGCATATCTAGTCTATATGTATCTCCACATCATTCAGTATATAAAAGAGGAAGAGGGATGATGGCTGTGGCTACCGTGTCCCTGCGTCCCATGGCTTGTTGACATGAACCAAGGCAGTCAGGCACCAATAATACATGAAGAGCTGTTCAAAGGCAATTAGGATCAGTTGTCAGGGCCGGGCCCACTAATGAGTGGGAGTGTGGCAGGGGCCGGGGCAGAGGCACAGCGCCGGCGTACGTGGCCGCCTCAGAGTCAATGCACTTTGACAGATCCAGTCCTTCCCCTGTCCTCGCCTGGTACAAGCTGATACCAGCCTGTTCCCACGTGGTGCTGCAGCAGCAGCGGTGTAGGATAATGAACGCACTGACTCCTGAAAATAACCACTGCCAGGGCAGGTCAGCCTCTACGCGGTCACAGCAGGAGAGAAAGGGGGGGACGTGGGGCGCGTGGGACGGGATGGGTTGGAGGAACATAATTACCTTTGCTGCCGTCTACCACTTGCCATAAAACTGCCCCCTGATCAGATTAAAAAGGTGGTCTCATTTGACCTCTCACATACATGTGTACACATTTAGAGGCACAAGTGACCAACCCACATCCAATAGCTCCAGCGTTGTGCCAGGACGGAGCTATGACCGTGTGTCAACACAAATATACGTCTGGGCATGCGGATCTGTATTAGAGGAGGGTCCCCATTTTTGCATACAAGACAGTGTTGAAGAGTATGCATACATGTTGTGGGTATACAGAGCTGCACATCAGCAAACATTTGTCAACAAATGTTTAGATACCGATGGCTTGAGATAATGTGTGTACGTTCAATTGCCCATTTTGTTTGTTTTTGCATACATCTTTATCTATTTGCATGCCAATGAATGCTGTATACCTCCTGTCCTGTCAGTCATGAGTGTGTTACAGTGAGTCACCCGTGACTCATTTTAACGACAGAACCAGTTTACCTTGTCATACAGCCAGGGCCTTACACAAAGAGCACTCAGGTGTATGTGTGTGTGTGTGTCTGTGTGTCTTTGTAAGGCCTGGCCTCGGGGCATACAGCCGACATGCCATTGCGGTAAGGTCTTACTGGGTTTGATCAGTGTGTTTTGTGTGTGTCCAGTTCAAGTGAAGACAGTTGACCTCAGCGTTTGGGTAGGATGAGTAAAGCCTACAGAGACAGACTCAGGTGATGTACAGAGACAGGAACTGGATCGATGCTCGCTGGGGAATGTGCTGTGAGGTGAAGCCCGACTGTCAGTCAAAACCTAGTCTCGCATAGCCAGACCTATCTCCACAGTTCATTTTAGCGCTGTGCCAGCACTGGAGAAAGGTCTGGCTGAACCAATTATCATTGTGGTGTAGGGGGAAAAAATGCTCTGGCTTGTTTGTCTTTCTTTAAACCAATCACAATCTACTTGGGCAGCGCTAAAACACATAAAAAACAGTTAGACGTATGTCAACTATGTGATACAACTTTTACTGATAAAAAAAGACAAATGGAACTTGATCATCTGTGCCCTAGAGGTGAAGCCTGCCTATACTTTAGCTCTGGAGGAGCTCACTG